>SNQJ01S0024291.1:80791-99532 GCA_010110895.2 Picea sitchensis
ACAAGATTTTATAATTCAGTGAAATATTCGCCAATATTTTACAAGATTATATAATTGACTAAAATATTCGCCAAAAAATTATATATACATTTTATATTATTGATAAAATAGCCCTCAATTTTTTCTATGTATCATGGGGATTCACCCATTTATTATACATATAAATTTAGGGGGGGTTCTTAAAATCACCCCTGATCCCCTTGTCTCTTTTTGTCTGAGTCGTATGTGCACAACAATTTGATTTTATTAATAAATTGAGAGTCATTACATTTTAAAAGGATAGGCACACTAACACTTTTGCATCCTGGCTCACCATCCCAATAAGCACACAGGCTCTCTGGCCTCAAATACACACACCAAAACACACACACACACACACACACACATATAACTCAGTCTGATGCACAATTAAAGGTAATCCTCACACACTTACTTAGGTGCGCACAACACTATGGAATGTGCACACCCTACCCTTGATCCACAATCCATGCACACTTACTCAGGTGCGTGCAACACTATGGAATGTGCACACTCTTTCTTTGGAAAATAATCCTCACGCACTACTCAGGTGCGTGCAAAATTGAACGAAAACTTGGTGCCAACAACTCACCAACCTAAATGTACATTTAAAATTTTAGGTGCGCACAAAACTTAACCAACACTTGGTGCCAATGGTTCACTAGCCTAAATGTACATTTAGAATTTTAGGTGCGTGCAAAACTGAACCAACACTTGGTGCCAATGGCTCACTAGCCTAAATTTACATTTACAATTAGGGTTCAGATTAGGGATATTACATTCCCCTTACCCTTATTTATGCACTATCCTCAGTGCATTGTATACATATGTACATACAAAAACTTCACAAGTCTTCAAAAATATATGGTTACTCTACCCACATAGCATCCTTGCACTCCCAAGTTGCATCCTCAAGACCATACCAAGTCCATTGGACCTTTACTAGATCTATGGCTCGATTCCAGAGCTGTTTTATTTTTTGATCCAATATACAAACTAGTCGCACTCAAAAACGACATTCTGGATCCACCTGAATCACATTCCAATAAATGACATGATTAACATAAGGTACTTATTTTTTGAGCAAAGATACATGGAAAACATTATGAATACACAAGGATGCAGGAAATGCAAGCATGTATGAGACATGACCAATCCTCTCTATGATTTCAAATGGCCCACGGTAGTGTGCTGCTAGCTTAGAACATTTTCCCAACTTCAAGGAATTTTGTCTTGCTTTCAATTTCAAGAACACATGGTCACCCACTTTAAACTCTATGTGGGTTCTGCCTTTATCTGAAAAACTTTTCCATCTATCTTGGGAAACCTTTAAATTATGGCTTATCTTGACCATATTCTCTTCCATTTCCCTAAGTAAATATGGCCCAACCACTGCGCAGTCTGCTGGGTTGTCCCAACTCACTAGTGTGTTGCACTTTCTTCCATAAAGCGCCTCAAATGGGCTCATCTTTAGAGATGTTTGATACTCATTGTTACAAGCAAACTCAACCAAAGGTAAATGTTTTTCCCACTACGTCGGTTTGTCCATCACATACATTATTAGCATATATTCCATCACTTGATTTACCCTCTCCTTTTGTCCATCTGACTTAGGGTGATATGTTGTGCTAAAATTTAGATTTGTCCCAAATCCTTTGAATATCCCTTTCCAAAAAGTTGATGCGAACTTGGGATCTTTGTCAAACATAATTGTCTTAGGTACACCATGCAGCCTAGCAATTTCTCTCATGTATATATCAACAATGTTGGTTTCCTTGTGAGTTGAATTAACTAGAATAAAATGGGTAGCTTTAATAAGCTTGTCCACCACTACCATAATATAATCATGTTGCTTAGTAGTCATAGGCAACGTAGTAATGAAATCCATGGTCACAACTTCCCACTTCCACTCAGGAATGGGAAAAGGTTGTAGCAAACTAGCTGGGTGTTTGTTCTTAGCCTTGACTTTTTGGCATCTAAGGCATCTAGAAATAAAATTAGCAACCTCATTTTTCATGCCTGTCCAATAGTATTGTTTTTTGACCATTGCAATTGTCTTCTAATAGCCTGGGTGCCCAACATAAGGAACTTCATGCATCTCTTACAATACCATATTTTTCAACTCTTGATCATTTGGCACATAAAATTTGCTCCTATACATGATGATTCCATCCTCTTTTAGCTCATAACCTTTAAATTTATGTTGCAATTTACCTTGCTATACATTTTCCTTTAGTCCACATAACGCTGATCTAATTTGGAAACCTCTAAAATCATGTCACTCAAATTTTATTTGTACATTCTAATGGTTGTAGCATGCATCTCATGCACCCTCCTATTGAGTCTATCAACCACCTTGTTCTCCATTCCTTTGATATGATTGATATCAAATTCATACTCACAGAGGAACTCTAACCACCTGCTTTGTCTAGAATTTAAACTTGGTTGTCCAAAAACATATTTCAGGCCACTATGGTTTGTCCTCAACTCGAATATTTTCCCATGAGGTAGTTCCTCCACATCTTCAAGGCATGCACTATGGCTACCAATTCCAAATCATGAGTAGCATAATGCCTTTCATGCTCTTTTAATTTCCTTAATTTGTAGCATACCACATGCCCATTTTGGCTAAGGACTCTTCCTAGCCCTTCCTTGCATGCATCAATGCACATGACACGGTCTTCATTAGGAACATCATTTATGAAAATTGGTGCACTTGTCAACAAACTCTTCAAGTGATGAAAACTACTTACACAATCCAGTGTCCATTCAAATCACACTCCTTTCTTTTGCAAGGATGTGCTTGGGTGTGAAATCCTTGAGAAACCTTCAATAAACCCTTTGTAGTACCCTTCAAGTCCTATGAATGACCTCACCTCTATGAAATTCCCCGGTGTTGGCTATCCTTCAATGGATTTTATCTTCTCCGGGTTCACAACTATCCCTTCCTCTGAAATGATATGACCCAAGTAATGAATCTGTCTCTGGTAGAATGATAACTTTCTCAACTTTGCATACAACTGATGTTCTCTCAATACTTGCAACACCATCCTCAATTGTTTTTCATGTTCTTCTTGAGACTTTGATTAAATAAGTATGTCATCTAGAAATACAATGACAAATGTATCTAAGTATTCTCGAAAAATATCATTCATCAAACACATGAAGACAACTGGTGCATTTGACAACCCAAATGGCACCACTATGACCTCATAATGTTCATACCTCATTCTAAAATTTTTCTTGCTGATGTCTTCTTATTTAATTCTCACTTGGTGATATCCATATCTGAGATCACTATTTGAAAATAATTGTGTTCCCCTCGGCTGGTCAAAGAGGCCATCTATCCTTGGTAAAGGATACTTGTTCTTTATTGCTACTTTGTTCAAATGCTTGAATTCAATAGAAAGCCTCAACATAGCATCCTTCTTCTTCACAAAAAATATTGGGGCACCCCAAGGTGACACACTTGGGCATATATACCCCTTCTTCAGAAGCTCTTCAAGTTGCATCTGCAATTCCTTCAGCTCTGGTGTACTCATTATATAAGGAGTCTTGGATACCGAAGCTACTCCAGGCATCAAATTTATAGAGAAATCAATATCTCTTTTCGATGGAAACCTTTATATTTCTTTAACGACATATTCAAATTCTTTTAGTACTGCGCAGTCTTCAAAATTTGGCACTTTATCCTGAGGTTCCTCCTCCATGTTTGCTGCAAATACTTGACATCCTTTCCTATAGTTTTTCTTCAACTGCGAGGCTAAAAATTCTATGATAGTTATATCTCTTGGAATGCCTTGAACTGTTCTTAAATTTCCTTCCTCATCCAAGCATGTAAATGCCTTATTGTAACAATCTATAACGACATGATGTTGGTGTTGGACATTAGGTTCAACACTTCCAATGAGTTTCACGACATGGGTTAACCCCCTCTCGTGGATCCTAACATTGGCGATTGTGGAGGAGATTAATGCCTGTGGGTTTTGGTCTAACGAAAGTCATATTCCAACAAATGGTATCAGAGTGATAGGTCTCGGTTCGAAACTCACCCAGTACACCCTGGGTGGAGATTGTTAGACATTGGGTTCAACGCTTCCCGTGAGTTTCGCAACATGGGTTAACCCCCTCTCATGGATCCTAACTCTAGTGATCGTGGTGGATATTAGCTTGTAGTTTTTGGTTTAATGAAAATCGTAGTCCAATAGTTGGTCTAACCAATTCATACCAATGAGGCAATAATAAGAGCCCAAAGGTATGATATTCAAATCAATTTTTTCACTCAACCCATTTATATCCATTGGACATGCCTTAACGATCTCATTAATTTTCCTTTTTGCTCATGTATCTAGTTGCACCAACCAAGGTTTTCCAAGCTTGCTTCTTGGCAATTGGAATCTTTCCACCATCTTAGGATCTAGATAACTATGACTAGCTCCTAAATAAATTAAAATAGTAATGGGTTGGTCATTAATCTTACCTTCCACTTTAATCATGTGCGATTAAAACTCAACTTGCTTGTTATCCAGGGATGTGTAGATCGTTGGTACATTTTTTCCCATGTCTTCAATTGTCGCAACTTGTTGTGAATTGTGAACAATCCTCACTTTTTCACCTTTGTGAGGGAAATATATGTACATGTGGTCTCCCCCACAACCCAAACAATTAATAGGTGGTTTCCTTGGTATTTTCCTCATTATCTCAGTCATTCTGGGCTCCTTGGACATTGGATGTCCTTGAGAAGTATTCATGAAAAATGGTGGCTCAATCCCCTTTTTCCTCTGTTCTATATTTTTTTTCTTCTTGTCTTCCCAAGCCTTTTGGAAATTTGGTCTTCTGCTTTGTTGATCATAGAGACATTTATCTCGCCTTATGGTATCCTCCAATGTATTGGGATCATCTTTTTGTATCTTGTCACTGATAAATGATGGCACCCCACTCAGGTACATCTCAATTTTAACTTGATCATTCTTGATGAATGCAACATATTTCAAAAAATCTAAGAATCTTCTTTCATACTTGTTTATTTTCATACTCCCAAGATTGAGTTCAAAGCACTCCTTCATTTTCTTTTCATAGTATCATTTGGCTAAATATTTCTTTTGGAAATACCTTTTAAAATCTCTCATCAATGTGTTGCACTTGCACGAACTGATCCCACCGCATTGATGTTTTTCCCTTTAGATGATAAATGGAAATTCTCCCTTCTTCCTACACAGAATAATTATGTAGCTGGAAGTACTTCCTCATGCCCAACAACCAGGTCTACACATCTTCATCCTTCTTGTGATCACCATCAAAGGTAGGAGGCTTGATCTTATTCATTTCTCCCTTTAGCTCATCCACCCCGGTCCTTTTCTTATTCTTTCTAACAGGAGATGAACTTGAGCTACTGCACACTTTCCTAAATGAATTATTTTGTGAGTGGTGATAATTCCTATCAAAACTTCTTGTTTTTCTTCTCTCATTATTAGATCTGCGACTTCTTGACTTGCTTGACTCTATCTCCCTATCCATTTTATTTTCTATTCTATCCAAGATCTGCATCAACTTGATATTGAAGCCATCTTGTTGCTCCTTGGCTTTCATATGCCTCTCATTATGATCTTTATATATTTGGACATCTTTTTGCAGTCCCTTTATGGTTTCTACCAAGTTTATGCGCTCCTCCTTGCCTTATTTATGCTCATTGGATTTTGTACTATCCATACCCATATTGATATACAAACCCCCAAATTCATCATTATGGTTGTAGGTTCACTGCTCATCTTTCATGATTTTGACTCTCTGCATTGATTCTGTCATGATCTAATCATTGTTAATTCTGAATAATGTGCATGTAATAATATTTGTTAGACGAATTCATGCAACAACTTAATGAAAATTTTGCACCATTTTGTCAGAATCCTTTCTTCTAATTTCTTGGATGCTTTTAACGTCCCAATTCAAAATTTCTAGATGAATAATAAGACTCCTCTGTCCAAAAATTTCCCATCGACTGCTCCCTTGCGCAATTTTGAACCTTGCATAGTAAATTATGGTCATTTGGAAACTCAAATACCCTTTTACTCTTTCTTTCTTTCTTCTAAATCCCATGTGCACACTGGTATTCAACACGTACCAATGTGTGATGTCAATATTCAACATATACTCTGTGTATCAATATTACACATGCATCATAAGTTTTTCTCTGCGCAGCCCCAAATTTTAATGCACACACTCATGCACCATTGTTTTCTGGGCATTTCCAGCGCTGCACCCCGCAATGTCAAAATTTAGTGCGCACACTTGCACATTCTTATTTTATGCACACCACGGCCACATTGTAATTGCAAATTCAACCACTTATCAATCCGATTTTTTCCTTAGGTAGATACTCGACCCATGCAGGCTCAATGATGAAACTAGAGCTCTGATACCAATCTGTAACGTACGCAGCCTCCTAATTGGGTACCGCACTTTGATACCAATCTGTAGCATACCCAGCCTCCTATCTAGGTACCGCGCTCTTATACCAATTTGTAACGTACCCCATTACCAACACTAACAAATGCTCTGATATCACTTTGTAACATCCCCAACTTATTGTTGAGCAATGCCACTCCAAAAATCTAGTGCACAGATTACACTATAACATTAATTCACGCAAAAGCACATGAGGTAATGCACATGATCCAAAGCTCGATCACCCTCTCACAATTTTTCCTCTTTAAACACCAATTATAAAAATGGAATTAACATGTAATACAACTTCACGCATGATCATTCAGAGTACACAAGTATTATTGCACGTGTAACCATTCTAAACACATGATTACTACTGTGTGCACAACCACTATGGTACCACACACCGATTCAGTTCTCTTTGTGCGCACGAATCTGCTTCCCCGTGTGCATATTGATTCCATCCTCATGTGCACACGAAAAATTCTAGCGTTTCCTAGGAACTCATGACCATTAATACAAAAATTAACTAACAGGAAACTCAATAACTATCATACTCTGCATGTGTGACAACAATTATTGAATAACAACATCATGCTTACATGTACAAACAAAATCACACAGAATAACGACAACTAATTACATGTAACGTCATACAGTAAATAAACCCATATTGGTCATAGATAATTAAACACAAAGTAAATTAGAGAAGCACATAAGGACACTTATCTTTTTATAAGAGTCACAAACTACGTGTAGAGCTCAGACGTTCCTCCCATACATAAAATTTGTTTCTCATAAACTTTCAACAACAGGTCACCCCCAAGATAGGGCTTAAACTTCACTAGGGAAAAATGATTCCTAATGCTAGGCTAGGGTCTGATAATCAACATAATTGTTTAGTCCAAGGTGCCCAACTACTACAACTAACCTACAATCTCTCATTCCCCACATGCTTGTCCCACCCAAGGAAGTGCCCCTTCTCTTCTCAAAAGTCCTTCGGGTGTCCCACTTCCCTTATAGGGCTTCAACAACAGGTCGAACATGAAGTATCATAGCCCTATAACTAATGCCCAATGCACTAGGGAACAATTCCTAGAAAATATCTCACTTGGAGAGAAGGATCACGGGCCTAACAACCCTCCTCTTCGACAATAAATCTCGCACCTAGAGAGAATGCTCACATGCCTAACAACCCATCTCTTCGACAGTAAATCTCTCACCTGGAGAGAATTCTCACAGGCATGACAACTCGCCTCTTCGACAACAAACACTCTAGTTACAAAATGGAAAAAACCCTTTACAAGATTTTCTCTGTAGATAAGGTAATGGTCATTTCTCATTCAGATGGTCCGACCCTTCCAACACATGATAAATGAATGGATTCCCCCCAAAATACACTAAGGTTCGACCATATATTTGCATGGTCATAAATGGAAACTTCTCACCTTAAGACTTAGCTTTAGCCACTTGGTGACTCGTTCTCATCCCTTGGGAACTTATGATAAATAAATATCCATCGCTATACTTTTCAGAAATATTAATAAAATATTCCCTTGGACTTAAGTCCCCCTTTTTCCCTTTTTGGTTTAGTTTACCTCCCCATCTATTTTCGTCTGAGTGGTTTGTGCGAAACAATGTGATTTTATTAATAACTTGAGTGTGATTACATTTTACAAGGATAGGCTCATTATCTTTTTTGCATCCTGACTCACCAACCCAATAACCACACAGGCTCTCTAGCCTCAAATACATACATACATACATACATACATACATACATACATACATACATACATACATACATACATACATACATACATACATACATACATACATACATACATACATACATACATACATATATATATATATATATATATATATATATATATATATATATATATATATATATATATATATATAACTTGAATGCGATGCACACTTCATATATATATAACTTGGTCTGATGCACACTTCAAGGTAATCTTCATGTGCTTACTTAGGTGTGAATAACACTATGGAATTGGCACACCCTACCCTTTATGCGCAATCCACATGCACTTACTCAAGTGCGCGCAACACTATGGAATGTGTGCACTCTTTCTTTGGAAAAAAAAATCCTCGTGCACTACTTAGGTGTGTGCAAAACTGAACCAAAACTTGGTGTCAATGGATCACTAGCCTAAATGTACATTTACAATTTTAGGCATGCGCAAAACTGAACCAACACTTGGTGCCAATGGCTCACTAGCCTAAATGTACATTTGCAATTTCAGGTGTGTGCAAAACTGAACCAACACTTGGTGCCAATGGCTCACCAACCTAAATGTACATTTACAATTTTATTTACAATTGGGGTTTGGATTAGGGATATTACAAGGCACATCGACTGCCCTTATTCATACATGTATAAGAATGTTACATATGATACAAGATACAAAGAGGGGAGCTCGATTAGTACTACAACTTAATTACAATAGTACAAAAAATGCCAAGGCCCACTGCCTCCTCCTAGAAAACCCCACAAAACTCACACCAATCAACCCTTGTCACATCCATAGGCCTGCCTCCCACAAGTTCTATTCACAATATTAGTCACTTAGCCAACTTGGGTGACCTACAATATCAAGTCCTAGAATAGACCACCACAAATCCCTTTGTTGACTCTTGCTTTCCTTGGCTTGGAAGGCCTCTCCATATTATATGCATCTTTCCTGACACTTGGAAATTTGCATCGCTTAGAGTGGTCACATGCCAAATTTTCTGTCGCACATGCTAGTCCACATGAATCACCCCAAGTGTGCCTTGTCATATGGTCAACCTGGTCATTCGCGCCCATGTCACCTCATCTGCGATTCATCTTGTCCACTCCCAAGTCATCTAATCGTTTGTACCCAATGCCCACATGTTTACAATATTTTCATTCATAAGTCATGCCCAAGGAATGTGTGCCCAAGGGAGTACACCCAACAAGTGCATTCCTCGATCCCAATCCATGACAACTTGTGCTCGAAGGCACCTCGACTTATACGAATTGAGGTGACTTATACGAAATTGATGAGTTGGTATAAGTCTTAGCAATCTAACTCATCAATTCAAGATCCAACTCCACCCCACTCCTTGGTGTTTCCAACTAGCCTCATTTGCAATGTGCCCTGTCCATCCATAGGAACATTCAAGTTTCCACGGTTCATATGCAGAGTGCTTAGTATATTCGTAGGGGTGAACTCATAATGTCCATACCTCATTCTGAAAATTGCCTTGGTGATGTCTTCTTCTTTAATCCTCACTTGGTGATATTTAGATCCGAGATCAATCTTTGAAAATTACTATGTGCCCCTCAGTTGGTCAAAGAGGTCATCTATCCTTGGAAAATGATACTTTTTCTTTACTGTTAGTTTGTTCAATTGCTTGAAGTCAATACAAATCATCAAGGTAGTATCCTTCTTCTTCACAAACAATATTGGGGCACCCCAAGGTGACACACTTGGGCATATATACCCCTTCTTTAGAACCTCTTCAAGTTGCATATGCAATTCCTTCAAATCTGGTGTACTTATCCTATAAGGAGTCTTGGATACATGAGATTATCTAGGCATCAAATTTATAGAGAAATCAATATCTCTTTTCGGTGGAAACCCCGATATTGTGTAGTCTTCAAAATTTGGCACTTTATCCTTAGGTGCCTCCTCCATGTGCACTACAAATACTTGGCATCCTTTCCTGTAGATTTTCTTCAACTACAAGGCTAAAACGTCTTTGATAGTTACAACTCTTGGAATGCCTTGAACTATTTTTAATTTTCCTTCCTCATCCAAACAAGTAAATGCCTTATTGTAACAGTCTAGAACGACATGATGTTAGTGTTGGACATTAGGTTAAATGCTTCCAGTGAGTTTCGCAACATGGGTTAACCCCCTCTCATGGATCCTAACTCTGGAGATTGTGGAGGAGATCAATTCCTATGGGTTTTGGTCTAATGACAATCATAGTCCAACAAATGGTATTAGAGCGATAGGTCTCAAGTTCAAAACTCATTTGGCACTCGTTGGGGGGGAGATTGTTGGACATTCGGTTCAACACTTTCCATGAGTTTTGCAACATGGGTTAACCCCCTCTCATGGATCCTAACTCTGGCGATTCTGGTGGAGATTAATGCTTGCAGTTTTTGGTCTAACGACAATTGTAGTCCAATAGTTGTTCCAACCAATCCATACCAATGAGGAAACCATAAGAGCCCAAAGTTATGATATTGAAATCAACTTTTGTGCCCATACCATTCATATCCATTGGACATGCCTTAACCATAGCATTAATTTTCCTTTTTTCTCAAGTAGCTAGCTACAACAACCAATGTTTTCCAACCTTGCTTCTTGGCAATTGGAGTCTTTCCACCATCTTAGGATCTAGATAACTATGACTAGATCCCGAATCAATTAAAATAGCAATGGTTTGGTCATTAATATTACCTTCCACTTCCATAATGTGTGATTGAAACTCAAATTACTTGTTATCTAGGGTTGCGTAGATCCTTGGTACATTTCTTCCCATGTATTCAATTGTCACAACTTGTTGTGCATTGTGAACCATCCTCACTTTTTCACCTCTGTGAGGAAAATCTATGTACATGTGGTCTCTGCCACAACACCAACAATGGATAGGTGGGTTCCTTTGTCTTTGCCCCATTGTATCAGTCATTTCGTACTCCTTGGACATTGGCTATCCTTGACACGTATTTCTGAAAAATGGTGGCTCAATCCCCTTGTTCCTCTATGTTATCTTTCTTTTCTTCTTGTCTTCCCAAGCCTTTTGGAAAGTCGGTCTTCCCCTTTGTTAATCATAGAGACATTTATCTCGCCTTATGGTCTCCTCCAAGGTATTGGGGTCATTATATTGTATCTTGTCACTGATAAATGATAGAAACCCACTCAAGTACCTCTGAATTTTAACTTGGTTATCCTTGATGAATGCAACATATTTCAGCAACTCTAAGAATCTTCTTTCATACTCATTTATTGTCACACTCTCAAGCTTGAGTTCAAATAACTCCTTCATTTTCTTGTCATAGTATCGCTTGTTTAAGTATTTCTTTTGGAAATACCTTTTAAACTCTCTCTAAGTAACCTTGTTCTCATCAATGTGTTGCACTTGCATGAACTGATCTCACCACATTGATGTTTTTCCCATTAGATGATAGATGGAAATTATTCGTTCTTCCCATGCAAAATAATTATGTAGCTGGAAGTACTTCCTCATGCCCACTAGTCAGGTCTCTCCATATTCATCCTTCTTGTGCTCACCATCAAAGGTAGGCAGCTTGATCTTATTCATTTCTCCCTTTAGCTCGTCCACCCCAGTCCTTCTCATATGTTTTTTTACAGGAGATGGACTTGAGCTACTACGCAGTTTCCTAAATGAATGCTTTGGTGAGTGGTGATAATTCCTATCAATACTTCTTGTTTTTCTTCTCTCATTATGAGACCTGTGACTTATTGAATTTATTGACTCTATCTCCTTATCCATTTTCTTTTCTATTCTATCCAAGATTTGCATCAACTTGATCTTGAAGCCATCTTGTTGCTCCTTGGATTTCATAAGCCTCTCATTATCAACTTTATATCTTTCTACATCTTTTTGTGGTCCCTTTATGGTTTCTACCAAGTTTATGCACTCTTCCTTTCCTTCATTATGCTCATTAGATTCTGTACTATCCATACCCATACCAATATACAAACCCCCAAATTCATCATCATGGTTGTAGGTTCACTGTGCATATTCCATGCTTTTCACTCTCTGCATTGATTATGTCTTGATCTAATCATTGTTAATTCTACAAAATGTGCAGGTAATAAGATTTGTTAGACGAATCCATGTAATAACTTCATGAAAACTCTGCACGATTTTGTCAAAATCCTTTCTTCTTATTTCTTGGATGATTTTAACATCCCAATTCAAAAATTATGGGTGAATAATTGGAATCCTCTATCCAAAACTTTCCCATTGACTGCTCCCTTGTGCAATTTTGAGCCTTGCACAGTAAATTATGGTCATTTGGAATTCACCCAAATACCCTTTTACTCTTTCTTTCTTTCTTTTGAAGCCCATGCATGCACTGGTATTCAACACGTACCAATGTGTGATGTCAATATTCAACATATACTCTGCATATCAATATTACGCATGCACCATAAGTTTTTCCCCATGTAGCCCCAAATTTTAGTGCGCACACTCATGCACCATTTTTTTATGTGCATTTCCAACACCGCACCCCACATTGCAAAAATGTAGTGCGCACACTTGCACATTTTTATTTTATGCGCACCATGGTTGCATTGTAATTCCAAATTTCACCACTTACCAATCCAAATTTTTCCTTAAGTAGATACTCGGCCCATGCAGGCTCAATGTTGAAACTGGAGCTCTAATACCAATTTGCAATGTACCCAACCTCCTAGTTGCGTACCGCGCTCTGATACCAATATGTAATGTACCCAGCCTCCTAGTTGGGTATCATGCTCTGATACCAATCTGTAACATACCCTGTTACCAACACTAACAAATGCTCTGATATCACTTTGTAACATCCCCAACTTATTGTTGAGCAATGCCACTCCAAAAATATAGTGCAAAAATTCTACACTATAACATTAATTTGCGTAGAAGCAAGTGAGTAACGCACATGATCCAAAGCTAGTTCATGCTCTCACAAATTTTCCTCTTTAGAAACCAATTATAATAGAAGAATTAACATGTAATACAATTGTGCGAATGATCATTTAGTGCACACAAGTATTACTGTGTGTGTAACCATTCTAAACACATGATTACTATTGCGCGCGCAACCACTCTAGTACGACAAGTTGATTCATTTCTCTTTGTGTGCATGGATCTACTTCCCCTTGCACACATCGATTCTAGCCTCATGCACACACGAATTATTTCCCTGCGCACATGAAAATTATAGCCTTGCCTTGGAAATCATGACCATTAATACAAAAATTAACTAACAAGAAACTCAATAACTATCATACTCTGCATGTGTGATAATAATTCCTAAATAACAACATCATGCTTACATGTACAAACCACATCACACAGAATAATGACAATTAATTACATGCAACATCATACAACAAATAAACCCATATCATACATAGATAATTAAGCACACAGTAAATTAGACAAGCACATAAGGACACTTATCTTTATAAGAGTCACCAACTATGCATAGAGCTCAAATGTTCCTCCCATCCATAGAATATGTTGCTCATAAAATTTCAGCAACAGGTCACCCTCGAGCCGGGGCTTAAACCCCACTAGGGAAAAAGGATTGCTAATGCCAGGCTAAGGTCTGATAAGCAACATAGTTTTTCAATCCAAGGTGCCCAACTTTTTCAACTAGCCTACAGTCTCTCATTCCCCACATCACTATCCCACCTAAGGTAGTGTTCCCCTTCTCTGCTCAGCAGTCCTTCGGGTGCCCCACTTCCCTTCCAGGACTTCAAAAAAAGGCTGGACAGAAAGTCTCAGAGCCCTGTAATTAATGCCCACCGCACCAAGGAACAATTCCTAGCAAATATCTCACCTAGAGAGAATGCTCACAGGCCTAACAACTCGCCTCTTCGATAACAACTATCTCACCTAGAGAGAATTCTCATGGGCCTAACAATTCGCCTCTTCGATAATAAATCTCTCACCTGGAGTGAATTCTCATGGGTCTGACAACCCACCTCTTCGACAATAAATAATCTGGTTACAAAATGGAAAAATCCCTTTACAATCTTTTCTCTGCAGATAAGGTAATGGTCATTCCCCGTTCATATGGTTCGACCCTTCTAGCACATGAGAAATGAATGGATTCCCCCCAAAATACACTAAGGTTTGATCATATATTTTCATGGTCATAAGTGGACAATTGTCACCTTCAAACTTATCTTTAGCCACTTGGTGACTCATTCTCATCCCTTGGGAACTTAGGATAAATAAATATCCATCGCTATACTTTTCAGAAATATTAATAAAATATTCCCTTGGAATTAAGTCCCCTTTTTTCCCTTTTTGGTGTAGTTTATCCCCTCGTCTCTTTTTGTCTGAGTGGTATGCCACAACGATGTGATTTTATTAATAACTTGAGTGTGATTACATTTTACAAGGATAGGCGCACTGGCTTTTTTGCATCCCAACTCAACAGCCCAATAACTACACATGCTCTCCGACCTCAAATACACACACACACACACATACACACATATAAAACTTGGTCCAATGCACACTTCAAGGTAATCCTCACGCACTTGCTCATGTGCATGCAACACTATGGAATGTGCACACCCTACCCTTGATGCGTAATCCATGTGCACTTATTCAAGTGCATGAAACACTATGGAATGTGTGCACTCTTTCTTTGGAAAACAATCCTCGTGCACTACTCAGGTGCGTGCAAAATTGAACCAAAATTCGGTGCCAATGGCTCACCAGCCTAAATGTACATTTACAATTTTAGTTGTGTGCAAAACTGAACCAACATTTGGTGCCAACAACTTACCATCCTAATTGTACATTTACAATTTCAGGTCTGTGCAAACTGAACCAATACTTGTTGCCAATGGCTCACCAACCTAATTGTACATTTACAATTGGGGTTTGGATTAGGGATATTACAAGGCACCTCGACCGCCCTTATTCATACATCTATAAGAATGTTACATATGATACAAGATACAAATAGGGGATCTTGGTTAGTACTACAACTTAATCACAATAGTACACAAAATTTCAAGGCCCACTACCTCCTCCTAGACAGCCCCACAAAACTCACACCAATCAACCCTTGTCACATCCGCAGGCCTATCTCCTATAAGTCGTGTTCACAATCTTAGTCACTTAGCCAACTTCAGTGAACTATGATATCAAGCCCCATAACAGACCACCACAGATCCCTTTGTTGACTCTTTCTTTCCTTGGCGTGGCATGCCTCTCCATACTTATATGCATCTTTCCCAACACTTGGCAGGTTGTGTCACTTGGAGTGGTAACAAGCCAACTCTTCCATCGCATATGCCAGTCTACATGATTTGCCCCAAGTGTGCCTCGTCGTATGGTCAACCTGGTCATTCACACCCATGTTGCCTCATCTATGAGTCATCTCGTCCACGCCCAAGTCATCTAATCGTTCATGCCCAATGCCCACATGTTTACAATATTGTCATTTATAAGGCATGCCCAATGAATGTGTGCCCAAGGGAGTACACCCAACAAGTGCAGTCTATAATCGCAATCCACAACAACTTGTTCCTAAAGGCACCTCGACCGCCCATCACAATCCCCAAGTGTATATCACCCAACTTGACTAGTTCGTACAAGTCTTAGCACTTGAACTCCTCAATTCAAGAGCCAAGTCCACCCCACTCCTTGGTGTGTCCAATTGGCCTCATCAGCAGTGTGTCCTGTCCATCCATAAGAGCACTCAAGTCTCCATAGTTCATATGCAAAGTGTTTAGTCTATTCATAGGGGTGCCCAAGGCAACTTGTCAACATTGTCTTTCCAAGGTAACCCCAAAATGTGTGCCTTGCCTTCATGCCAAGGCATCTTGTCGGACAGATCTATCCATCTGCGTTGGTGTGGTAGAGGTGCCCAATGCCACTCTAGGAGAGGGTCTTACACTATGCCTCTATACTAATCTATAGTCTATCCATCTCTCTTCTAAGATCTACACATCTATCTTCACAGTTTTAATTTTGGTCATTTTTAGATTTGGATATGAGAAACCAATGGAGAAGGTAACATTAGAACTCTTATGCAGAAAATCAACATGAGAATCATGAGAATGATAATGACCATGTAAGAAATGAGATTGATTTCCGATGAAGTAAAAGAATGAAGGACTATTCACACCTTTCCAAATTGATTATATTATGCCCATGCTTTCATAGCTACTCAAGGTAGACTTCATCACCAACCTCTACATGCATTCATGATCGGGTTTCTAAATCAAAGGAGATGGATGAGCTTCATTTAAGAAATGACATGACGAAAAAGACACTAGTTCCTAGGCTTACACTTGGCAATAAAGGATTACTTTCTCGTAGGTCCCCTTTTCTCTTGTGGAATCATAGCCCTACCCTTTATGTTCAAGTCATTTTGGACCATTAAATATAAAAATAAGTTAATAAGTGGACAACTCAACCTTTTTTTAGTCGAAATTCTTCCACAAATCTCGTAGGAATTTTGCCAGAAGTTATATCTCCAACTGATTGATGGGAACTTTGACGATGGAACTTTGTCATTAGGGGTTTTAACCAATTTTCAGAAGAGTCGCATTATTAGAATTTCAAAAAAATAAGTGGATCGAATTAACCCCAAAAATTAAACTCACGTGAAAGGTTGAGTTTGTCCACTTATTAATTCACTCCATTATAATATAATAATAATCTATTTTTAAGGTCACGGCCAAGCCAACACACCAAATTGGTGTATGAGACCCCCTTGTTTGTGGGACAAGGGACCCCCCTCCACCCAGCGATTTGACTGGTAAATTCTATGAAGGTATACATACCCTACCCCCCTCTGGATTTGAACCAGAGAGAGATTTTCCAACAATCACATTTACATAGATTTGGCTACATTGTGGTAAGCCTTACCACAATATTCATAGAAAGTATATTCAAAGCATATACATGCCTACTCATTGTGTAATGTGTCCTTGGTCTTGAGCTTTGCATAAGGAATCCATACAATAATATTTACAACATTTATGACATGAGATTATTATTAAAAAATGTTTTTGATTAATTTGATATTATTTTTTAATCATGAAAACCAATTAAAAAACTTAGACCTTAAGAAAAATAGGAAATATGTATGTTTTACAGTCAAACTAAAGGGACATGTTTTTAGTAAGAATGTGAAAGGGGTGTATTGCGTAAGTGGAGTTACAAGCCCAACAAGCAAACTGAGAGCTCAATCAATCAATTATTATGTCATTAAGATGCATCACTCCCTTCTAATTATTATGTTATTAAGAGACACCACTCCCTTCTAATTAATATAATCAATCAACTATTATGTTATTAAAAGACGTCACTCCCTTATAACTATCTGTATTAATATTAAGATCATGGTATATTAAAAATATATTTTTACCATAAATACATGTTTAACAACTTTCCCACGACACCATATACTCATGGTTGAATATCCATGACCATGAACCTTACATTTGTCTATATGAACGCAACAAGCATACTCAGAGCTCAATCAATCAACTCAACTATTATGTCATTAAGAAGCATCACTTCCTTCTAATTAATACAATTAAGAGGCATCACTCCCTTCTAATTATTATGTTATTAAGAGAAACCACTACCTTCTAATTAATAGAATCAATCAACTATTATGTTATTTGTCGGCGGCATGGATTCTAGCAACCCAAATGAAAGAACCAAGAAAAAGTAATTGCACATTGTCAATTACAGTTTTCTTTAACTACGCTCCCTATTTTTTCTGGGTTGAAAGTTTTACCAACATAAACTTTTCGACATTAACCAATCACGAGTTTACGGCTATCAAAGATCATGATATATTAAAACTTATATATTTTGGTAAACCACATCTCTCCAATAAATATTTTATTGTAGAAATGATTTTTTTATTAAAAATATATTTATACCATAAATACACGTTTAACAACTTTCCCACGACACCATATACTCATGGCTGAATATCCATGACCATGAACCTTACATTTGTCCATATGAACGCAGACCAGGATTAAAGAAACCGAGACGTGCTCACCAATTCTCCATGATAGATGTGCCCAGATGGATTACGTAAAATTTAATGTAATGAACCATAACCTGGGCATCTCTCAAGCCCCCTGTCGTAATACAAATCCCAACTGACCATCAAATTTCCGAAACGTGTACTGGCTTCCTCAGATTCCTCCGATAACGCCGCCCTTCACCTTTTCCCACGACGCCATCACGTGATTCATAAAGCAAAAGAATTCTCTATACCCTGAGGACCCCTTGACTGTTTTCTGCTCCGACCTGCGCGTATATAAATTCTGTGCACTCCACATTCCACTCATCTTTATTCCCCGAACCTGCACAAACGGGCCAATGAAAGAAATGAATCACACCCATTTCTTCTTGCTGTTATTCACTCTAGTATGCTCATGGACGCCTCTCCACGCCTCTCAATTCTCGACGCCCCTCGTCGACGATAGCTGCAGGGGTCGAAGGATTTTCATGTACGATCTTCCGGCGGAATTCAAC
>SNQJ01S0024291.1:116676-158141 GCA_010110895.2 Picea sitchensis
TGTACCATGTGATCATTTCAAAGAATTAATTTTAACTACTGCAAAGAACCTTTGAGTCTCATCTGGGAAACCATTTTTCCCCATAAATTTGAAGAGGGCATTCTCTTAATTCTAAGAAATAAACAAATTACAACAAATTTCCCAATTCCCCTTAAGAATAATGAATTTAAGTGCAATATTAACATAAACAATATTCTTTCTAGTTTATTGAATTTAATGGACCAATTTGAATGAATTTATTCACTATTTCTTGAAATTTAATCAATTTCAAACTTCATGGTAACTTAATGGAATGTAGTCAAACATGATGACTTAACATGGGATGGATGTTACAATCTCTTCAATATTACGTTGTAAAATGGATCTTGCTTTTCTCGATGCAATCATTATAAGTCAAGAGGTTAAGGACTTCGATGTTAACGTGTTATTGTTAGTCACTACATGGTTTTTGAGAGTTGATGATACATTTCTCTAACCAAATAAGATCTAAGAGGTTAAGGACTTCGATGTTAACGTGTTATTGTTAGTCACTACATGGTTTTTGAGAGTTGATGATACATTTCTCTAACCAAATAAGATCTGAGTAATTTCTCTTTCTATTCAATTGAATTTAATGGATCAATTTGAATGAATTTGTTTTCCATTCCTTGAAAGTTAATCAATTTCAAACTTAATGGAATGTAGTCAAACATGGCGACTTAGCATAAGATGGATGCTACAATCTCTTCAATATTATGCTATAAAATGGGTCTCATTTTTTTCAATGTAACTTAACATAGGATGGATGTTACAATCTAAGATGGATGTTACAATCTCTTCAATATTATAAATATTATAGTGTAAAATGAATTTGGTTTTTCTCATTACAACCATTATAAACCAAGAGGTCAAGAATGCAATCAATCATTATCATTCAAAAGGTCAAAGACTTTGATATTAACATGTCATTGTTAGTCACTACATGATTTAGTGATTTTGAGAGATAGATGATACATTTATTTAATCAAGTAAGATCCGATCCTAAGTCATTTCTAACTTTAAGTAGTGATTGAATTTACCATCCTAAGTAATTTCTAACTTTAAGCAATGACTAAATTTACCATCCTAATTTTTAATAATCACCTAAATTATTTTTCAAATATTGATTTGTTTATCACTTCATGATTTTGAATTTCTAACTTTAAGCAATGACTAAATTTACCATCCTAATTTTTAATAATCACCTAAATTATTTTTCAAATATTGATTTGTTTATCACTTCATGATTTTGAGGGGATGAAATAGATCTAAATAATGTGTAACTTTTAAGCAATTACTAAATTTGTTATCGATAATGTGTAACTTTTAAGCAATTACTAAATTTGTTATCCTAACTTTTTAGGTGATATCACCTAATTTACTTTTCAAATATTGATTTGTTCATTATTTTGAGGGTTACTAAATTTGTTATCCTAACTTTTTAGGTGATATCACCTAATTTACTTTTCAAATATTGATTTGTTCATTATTTTGAGGGGATAAAATAGATTACTAAATTTGTCATCCTAACTTTTTAGTAATCACCCTTTACCTTCAAAATAAAATATTTATGCATTTTGACGGACATTTAGCAATTTAGATTAAAAAATAAATATTAAAGTTTCAAAATAAAATATTTATGCATTTTGACGGGCATTTAGCCATTTAGATTAAAAAATAAATATGAAAGTTGTGTAATTTAAATTATCACCACTTTACACACACATTCTTTCTTATCTCTTCGCACTTTGAGATGAATGAGCTTTATTTTCAAAAGTGTTCGACCAGATGATTAATGTTCATATAACATAACACATTAAAATATTATAATAAAACATTAAATTNCTTAGGTGTAAACTTTTTTTTAGAGTGCAAAATTTGAGGAAAGATTAAAAATTTGCAATTCAAGAGATTTGATCCCTAAGCTGATTAAATCAAGTATTGTTCACCTATAATCATGATAATTAAATGACAAGTTAATATATATATTTTTAAATAGGATAAAAACATCACCATTTTATATTAAATTATTTTTATAAGAAATTTAATTATATTATAAATAATTATAATATTCTTTATGTTCAAGTATTTCACTATCAACCATTTTATTTGGAAATTTTTTTTTTATAAATAAATGTTTAACGGAATATATTTTATCAACAATTTTATTTGGAATATTTTTTTATAAATAAATCACTAAAATATAATTTATTTATTTATAAAAAATAAATGTGTATTTATGTAATTTTAAGATATACCCGTCGATGAGAATCAATGATAATATAATTTATTTATCTATAAAAATTAAATGTGTATTTATGTAATTTTAAGATATACCCCTAGATGGGGTATCATCTCATTCACCTAACAATGTCTAGCATGGAGGAGTCGGTGCTTAGCCCAAGATTATAGGTGGCTTCACTTGCCATGCTTATTGACACACTCGTTCCTTTGCTGGTCATTCGTTCCACTATGATGTTTCACATAGATGTACTTCCAGGGGCTCGAGAGACCAGAAGCATTGATGGATAGGATTGTTGGGAGGCTTGTCTTGATAGACAAATCAATCCTCATGGAGTAGATGCCGCAAGGTATGTACCCTCACAACGATGCGATATTAGAATAGATAATGGTGAGATTTGATCGACAATTGAGGGTGATATTCTACACGAGACTGTGGATGCACCCACAATTTGACATTATGCAGACATTCATGGCCAAAATGAACCATGAAAGTGTTGATGTTTTGGTAGCTACGGGAGGTATTAACCTCCATGGATAAACCTTTGACTAGAATAGAATATTCCGGAAGCAAGAGAAAACCTAAACAAATGTGTGAAAACCCTGGAAGATAATTCGACTCAGTAGAATAAGTAATATTGAAGTATTATATGCAGAAAAGGACAGGTCGTCCTTGCTTGAAGAGACACATGTTCACCTGGCCAAATTAGTATAAATAGAAGGTGTTTTAGCTCATTTGGTAAAAACACACTCACACAGTTGGTACGCATATCTTAGAAGTACAGTAGCAGCAGAAGTAATGCGCAAGTCTGAAAGAGGAGCAACAACAGTTGCAGTGGTGCAGCGCACTCTTGTTCATCCTTTTGGTACTCTTACTTGTGCGCGGAGAAGGTGTTCTCTCTTGGTTTATCTGTTGGTTCTAGTGTGGCTTCGCAGAATCATTATATCTAGCAAAGGTTAAGGTGCTCAGGGGTGGCTTTGTGCCTATGGTCGGGTGACAATGGTGTAGCATTGTCTATGGTGAAACGAGCACAATATTCTAACAAGTTAAGGGCCCACACCACCTTCGGAACATTCTAACCACTGGAAGGTAGATCCGCAACTCTCTATCAAGCTCATTGTAGCACAATTGCAGTTGCAGCTAGGGTTTTTGATCTTGTATTAGTAACAAACCCTAACATGATTATTCGGGCACTTTAAGTGAAACGTTTGGCATAATTATTAGATATCCTAGTGTGCCCTAACCCAGTGCATCTCATGGTGCTCTCAGTGATAAAAACACGTCAAAGTTAAATTTTGGGGTCAAAAGTCAATGTTTAACTGGTCAAAGTCAAAGATAATCACGACTTCCTCCATGAAATCAGAGTGACACAGCAAAAGCATGGTCTCTTGGTATAGCATGGAAGACAAGGATTGACATCATCCTTGCAAAGAACAAAGGGAAAAATTATGGAACCACAGACTGAAGAGCAGGTGTCAAAGGATGAAGAGTTTGATTTATGGAGCTTCCAAGCACATGAACGTGGGGTAGGAGAAACAATAAAAATCAACTACTGCAGATATGAATCTCTAGAAAGAGAAGGGATCTTTGTTCAAGAAGCAATCGTAGAGCCAAAACGATCTCAGATCTAATACATTCAGAGAAACAACACACTCTCCAGGTTGGAAAGAATACTTGTCTCAGAAGAAAAGCAACTCAAGTGGAACAATAGCTAGAATCCATGTTTACATATCAGGTTTGATATTTTTATTATTGTTGCTTAAGTGAGTATTGTAATCCTCTATATTTTATTAATGCTAGGAACAAATGAATACTTAGTAGCATGTACTATTAATATACATGTTTATTGTACTTAATTGCAATATCAACTAACATCTCCTCTAGGAGATATTTCTTGTTCTTGTTTTCATGCAGGACACCTTGGTAATGCTATAATGAATTACCATGAAATTAGTATGTTCTTATATAAAATGATATTATATTGGAAATACTTTTGCTCTTGTTGTTCCTATTTCGGGCAGGTTATCCTACGTATTCCAGGAAGGTTACCACAAAAAAGTAAGACTTGAAAGGACTCAGAGGGAGTCAAACTTCATAGAGAGTCAATGATTAGGAAGAAGCAAGGTTTAGTGACACTTTGTAGGATGCATAGAGGCATGCATCAAATGGAAGCGTGGTTCGAGGATTCTCTCAGTTAGAGGGAGTTGATGGTAGAATTCGAAAAGAAGGATTTTGTAGGCCTGTGTGCCGAGTTGTAGGCTTTGTGTCGAGTTGTAGGCCTTCATGCCGAGCTGTAGGCTTTGTGCCAAGTTGTAGGCCTTCGTGCCAAGTTGTAGGCCTTCATGTCGAGTTGTAGGCCTTCGTGCCGAGTTGTAGGCCTTGTGTCGAGTTGTAGGCTTCATGCCGAGTTGTAGGCTTTATGTCGATCTATAGGCTACTCCAATGAGATGGTTTGGTATGTCGAGTTGTCGCTACACCAGTGAGACAGTCCGGTATGCTAGTGGCGTAGTCGAGAACCTGTATGGATGTGATGGTGTTGATCGTAATATGATCTAGGTGATCATGAGATAGCATGTGTAGCTCTGGTGATGCTACTAGTCTATAAGACCATGTAGGTCTTTCCCATGCCATGTGACATGGATGGATAATGATGATAGTAATGATGATACTCACGACATGGGTGTAGCCATGGGTGAGCACATCATGCAGGTGTAGCCCATGATGATGACGGTGACAGATACTATGAGGTGTAGCTCCAGTGTTCTCTAGCGGGTTGTGTCCCCTAGAAGAGATTGACAGGTCCACATAGGTGTAGTCATGTGTGACGTAATGATGCTACCAGTAGCATGGTCTGCATAACCATGATGAGAGGATCATGGCATAGCGAGCAAGGATATGAAGAACAAAAGGGAACATCATGGTTAAATACATCCCTAGCTAAGAGGGAGTGTTGATGTTTTGGTAGTTGCGAGAGGTATTAACCTCCATGGATAAACCATTAACTAGAATAGAATATTTCAGAAGCAAGAGAAAACCTAAACAAATGTGTGAAAACCCTGGAAGACAAGTCGGCTCATCAAAATAAGTAATATTGAAGTATTATATACAGAAAAGGACAGATCGGTCCTTCTTGAAGAGACACATGTTCCCCTGGCCAGATTGGTATAAATAAAAGGTGTTTTAGCTCATTTGATAAAAACACACACTCACTCAGTTGGTGTGCATATCTTAGAAGTGCAATAGCAGCAGAAGTAGTGCACAAGTCTAGAAGAGGAGCAACAACAACTGCAGTGGTGCAACGCACTCTTGTTCAGCCTTTTGGTACTCTTACTTGTGCGCTACCTTGGAGAAGGTGCACTCTCTTGGTTTATCTATTAGTTCTAGTGTAGCTTCCTGGAATTATTCTATCTGGCAAAGGTTAAGGTGCTCGGGGGTGGCTTTGTGTCTATGGTTGGGTGACAATGGTGTAGCATTGTCTATGGTGAAACGAGCACAATATTCTAACAGAAAGTTGTGTACGACTGTTGGAGGGTAGTATTCCATACCCTGGGTGGATAAATAGACGAGGTTGTGCTATGGATGTTGCTCAACTCTAGTATGTTTGGAATTGCTTTGGTTTCTTAGATAGTTTGCTTGGTTTTTTAATCTCTTTGGTCTATCTCGTTATGGCTCCATGAGGTTGTAATCCTCGCTCCTCCTCTATGGGGTCGTCGCGTGCTTCCAAGGAAGGAATGGAAGCTGCATAATTTTATGAGGATTTTGTGTCTGATGAGGATAATGCCACAATGTTGGCTTTGGAAGCTGAGGTTCATCTGGTAAGGGAATTCAAAGATGACGAGGAGGTGGAGCATCAGGGGGGAGGACACATTCCTGATCTTGGTTGCACCAGGACTCGAAATTCGAAATTATTTCGCACTTTGGAATTGTATTGGCATACCAAAACGATGGTAGCCCTGGGTATGCTACCAAAGTAGGACTTTCGTCAGCTCAANTGTAGAATGGAATCCTTGGAAGCTTAGAATGTCTATTTGTTGGAGGTGGTGGCCTAGATTGCTCACCGTCATGGCAACACCTTCCATCCTCCTGCTGGGTGTCATCCTGGAGGATAATCATCAGTTGAAGCCGCTCACAGAGAGGGCTCAAGCCCATCTCCTTCTCAGGTTCCTCATGCTCAGTGTTAGCAGGCTCTCCAATCTTAGAACCTCTTTTTTATATCTAGTTTTCTATGTTTTAGGGAGTTGTAGTAGTAACTGAGGACTCAGTGGGATTCATGATTTTCATATAATAAGACTTATTATGTGATCTATACTGTGGTTTCCCCTTTGGGGTAAGTATATTTTTTGTGTTTTTGAGTTCAAGAGAGTGTCATGGTCTCTTTGGGCATTGAAAGTATCATGGTCTCTTTGATTTGGGGTAAGTATATTTTTTGTGTTTTTTATCTCAAAAGATTGTCATGGTCTCTTTTGGCATTGAAAGAGTTTAAACTCTCATGTAAATTTTGTTCATATTAATATAGTTGATACTTAATATANAGAAGACCTCAAGTAAGTCTTCTAGTTCTTAAGGCATCATGTTTTTAGTGAGTTTATCCTTTTAAAGGTTGCTTACTCCTAAACATCATAGGCATTTTCATGAATTACGCAATCTGTAGATTATATAGCCAAAAGATAGTTGATTGGCTACAGCCAAAACATTGTGTATTGATCAACTATTTGTCAGCACTAATCTACTCACATCCTATCTGAATTGTATCTAATTCTAGATATGGAAAAGATTGACTACTGTGCACATCAAATTGTCTGTGGTGTGTGCACATTTAGTTAACTCTGTACATTGTTAAGGGATGACATTTGATTGATTCACAAAATAATGATGTTCTAATCTTGTCCCTCATTAATTGTAATCATTCACAGAAAACTGAATTGTTTCCATTAATCTATCAACCGTATCAAGATTTTAACTACAAATTTATGAATAGTCTTACCAGACTCTTTATGAATAGTCTTATGCATTGTCGTCTTTTCAGTGATAATATCAATGGAGCTTTTGTATATTGCTCCTGCCGGTGCAAAGATATTTTTTCCTCCTTACAATGCACAAAGTCTTTTTGTTTTAAAGGTTTTTTGTGGTATTGGTATTGCTATTTTATTTTTTGTTACGAAATATTTGCCCTGAGATTTGGATTCTTAATTGAATCATCGTATTTTCCCTGAGATTTGGATTCTGGATTGAATCATCGTCTTTGCCCTGAAATTTGGATTCTAAATTTAATCAATGATGAGTCACCTGCAGAAAGGAAATTCAACATTCTAATGCCTTGGAAATTTTTTCAAGAAGGTTTCCTTTAAGGTTTGTCTGACAAATCTTCAAAGTTTGCTCTTTTGATATTTTTGTAACAAAAAGGCTAAAGCGATTAGAGACAAAGATTCCAAAGGATATAAGAGATTTGTCTTGAATGCAATGCAGCAAGCCATTAATACCACATAGTTATGTAAATTATTTTGCTCAGACGCATTACTTACTCAAATGTACTCAACTGTTGATAATAGTGAGTATTTCTCAACTAATGAGTCAACCTGCAGAGAATAATAACTATCCTCAATATAAATTAACAATTAAATTATGATATATAAATTGACAACTAAATCATGATAAGTTTTACCACCTTATCCAAAAATACTAATTATGACATTATACAATAATAATTAAAATATTGAAACATTATACAATAATAATTAAAAAGTTAATTTCTCAATATAAACAGTTGATACGTGGGGAGCAAATCTAGAAGCATGTGGTAAGTACTAGGGTTTCCGCAAGGCCTAAATTTTGTCCTAGGCGGTGATTTCTAACGCCAGAACTCTCAAACAGCTCGGGATCAAGGAGGGATCCAATAGTCTGTAGGAGTGGAGACAAATGTGTATGGCTCCAAGAGAACAACGTTGGTTGTGAATGGAGGATGCTTTCAGTTTTTCCACAGCCAAGAGCATATATTGATGAGAAATTTGGACCATCGTATTGTATTACTATCGCATCTAAGGAGCATGGGAAGTACAGAATGAGTTCAGAGGAGCCCGTTGTTATTGCCTAGAATGATTCAAGGTTCTTGAACGTTAACACCTCGGCCATGTGGATTTAAATAGTATAGGGAACGCACACTTTTCATCTTAACCGAAACCCCAGTTGCTCTACTACTTGATGAATCACTGCATTTGATCATTTAAGTATAGACATGGATACACCTCCCAGTTTTAAGATGCTAATGCTCAGAGTTATATATCACCAACATTGAGCTAAATCTGAGGCGAGTTCTGGGCTCTGATATTTGTTTTAAGCTTGTGTAAGCAATTTTGTTTGAGGGCAATCAACAATTTGGTCTGTAACATTATACAGAAAGATTTGCCAAGCGTACTGCCGGACCTCACACACATTGGATGAATATCACTCAAGTGTTGAGTTGCGGCGATTTGAGTTGATTTGTATGGTCCCGAAGATTTGGAACTGTTTGCCAAAAACTACACACAATGTGGGTAGTATATGTGGCATTCAAGCCCGGTGGAACACTATTAATAGAAAGTTAAATGCCCTTCTTTTCTACCATTTGTTTCGTTGTATAGCTTGTGAAACCTTGGTTGTTGTACAACTCCTGAAACAGATGGTGGTTCATAAGATGAGAACTAAAGGAAAGAACGCTTAATAATATTTATTCAGCTCGTCATAGAGGTATGAAGCTGTTGGCAAAGGATCAGACACTATATAAGGAGAGGCCTACAATGGAAGATGAAGTGGAGTTAGTTGACTATGGTGAAGAAGATGACGGTATCCCTACCTCTATGTTCAAGTCAAACCAAGAGCTAGTGGAATTATGGGAGCGATATCCACCTTGCCAACACTCAGTCATCTGTGAGAGTGAGAGTAACTTATGTATACCTGTGACATTTCTAGCTTTTGAAAGTCTCATTCATCAACTGTAACGTCTGAGCTTTGCAGCATAGCCAGTAATAAAAAACTTACTACTCAACATTCAATACTGCTACAAGTGATATATACACTTTCGAATATATCTCAACATCAACAAATATACCAGGTGGTATTACCCACGACAGCATTGAATGCGCTTAACAAACTATATATTGCTGGCCCACCTAACAGGCTGTATATTGATCACCCACCTACCATGTTTCTCAAGACGTCATCCCTTGCATTTCAATTTTTAAGTCTTCTCACCCCACGAATACCCCTTGTAACTGACCTTATTTGGGTCCGAGCTATATCTAGTTAAAAGTGAACTAAAACGATTCTGGGAGGAGTGGGGAGGTTTTAGTGTTGTAGATCATGGAGTCCGTGAGGAAGTAGAGAGGGTTGTTGGCCATGTGAAATTCTGCAACTCCTGCAGCCCTACTCATATTCAAATAGTGCAACTTTATCATGTGAATCCCTATAAAATTCCTGGGCATAACATCAGCAGAAGCATACTTTCTTCATTAAATTGTGTTCCATTTCTCTTCCTCGTGCATTCCATGGCAAAAATCAATAGCCATAATTAAGATAATCAATAGTGCAACTTTATCATGTGAATCCCTATAAAATTCCTGGGCATAACATCAGCAGAAGCATACTTTCTTCATTAAATTGCGTTCCATTTCTCTTCCTCGTGCATGCCATGGCAAAAATCAATAGCCATAATTAAGATAATCAATAGTGCAACTTTATCATGTGAATCCCTATAAAATTCCTGGGCATAACATCAGCAGAAGCATACTTTCTTCATTAAATTGTGTTCCATTTCTCTTCCTCGTGCATTCCATGGCAAAAATCAATAGCCATGATTAAGATAATCAGTTCCATGGAAAAAATCAATCGCCATAATTAAGATAATCAGTTGGCATTTCATATGGAAGCGCCAATGAATGACTCTACAACCTTTAATTGGCAATCTTTGGAAATGAGTTAAGGGCATTAAGGGCTATGTTTTGTTTATTGTTTTTAAGAGGGGTTCTGCACATCATATTGCACTGGTTTGTAGCATGGTTTTATTCCCAGTTATGTTGATGATGATAGGACACAATGTTTTAAATCCAAGAAAACACGAGACAAAATTTTCTAAAGAGATTCAGTTTAAAGAATTTTGGATTGGATCAATGCTGAAGATCGAAACTGGAGACTATCAAGAAAGAGGAGAAATTAAGAGATTAATATTTAATAGATCTTGATCAGTTGAATGTATTAGTTTTTTTAACAATTGATTCCGCCATAAATAGCCCACAATCTGCGTTGCCATGTACACTGTGTCATTGTATAACTTCTATGGTTGTCTGTAGCCATTATATGAAAATTTGGGTTAAAAACTCCACAGGGGATCTATACTGTGCTTCATTTTATTGCTCCTGGTTTTTAAAGGCACTGCTCATCTAAATCATCTAAAAATACAGTTATAGAACCCAAAATTTGATATTATAATCCACCTTTTAGCCCCAAAATAGGACTCCGCCTTTCCATCTCCATAATGATTTTCAAGATATAGTTTGTCTATAATGATTTTTATGATGCAGTATGTGATTGTCAAAATGCAGTTTGTGATGAGTCTGTTTTTTCAATATATCATAATATAATTTCTATAACTCAAAATTTGATAGTAGAATCCATCTGCCAGACTTCATAATGATTTTCGAGATGAAGTTTGCGCATAGTGATTTTCAGATGCAATGGGTTTATGTTCTTAGTGTCTCGTTAAAAAAGATGTAAGATTTGAAAAGTTTAATAATTTTTCTCATAAAATTACTGTGTCAATTATTTATATTTTAAAATTCATTGTTATGCTAAAGAGGTCTATTTTATGTTCAAGGCATGAAAAGAGAGATCTGTTTTTGGGTGGATTGCCGACTTACAAATAGGTGTTCATTACATTATTTATGAATTTAGGTATTTTTACAAAATTGTGTTGAACTTCACAATGGCTTCTTTTATTGGACTTTATAGTGGCTTCTTTTATTGTAAGTATCTTCCATTTGATGTAAAATGTTTGTACATAGAGAGTGTTTTTTGTGAATACTCTACACTTGAGTCTTAATAATGCTCTCAGGATCTTGCTTACCTTTCCCTTTTCATTAATTATAAGAAGTTCTATTTAAGTAACAAATCTTTTGCTTAGATTATTTGTCAAATATAAGATGTGAAAGACAGCATAGAGTCTTTTTATTATTAGTTTTCTAAAACATATCTACATCCCCTACTTTTTCTAGCATTTTAAAAGGATCATAGAACTTGAGTTGAAGCTTTTGTGTACGTTGTTACTATAGTGTTGTCTTCTTCTAAGGTTATAATTGCACAAAGATCATATATACAATTTCAAAGTATCATTCTAAACAATGTTGATTCACTTGTTTCTTTGTCATATTTGTTGTCGTGACTAAGAGGTCCTTTAAGATGTCAAAGATGTTTTGCATTTTTTTGAAGAGTGTGGATTACTACATAGACTTTAACTTTTTGATCATTCAAACCTTAGGTGATGTGAGGTCATAGCCATATAATGCCTTAAACAAGGTCATTTTGGGGGTAGAATGGTATGTTGTCCTACATCTATGTATTCCTAGATGTAACCACATTAATGATTTAGTATGCTTATCTCTTGTGTTCCTTCAAAGATACCCCTTCAAGATTATTATGGCATACCCACCCATCTTCCATAGTACATAGTTAGGTACCCACTTCTATTCCTTGGGTTGTGATCTAGTGGCAACTTGGAGCAATAGTTGTGATAATGACTTGAGTTCAAAACATGATGGGCATGCTCTCTCCATGCATGGGGTTTCAAGTCGAATGTCGCTATTGATATCAATGTATATTTCAAGCAATTATTGAGAATATTAATTGTGCATCCTTTGCTCAAGTGTGTGAGGGGTGGGATGCATGAGGGGTTCCCATTTCAAAAACAAAAGTTCAACAAGTTTGATAGCAACTAAGCATGATTTTCTAGCTAGGGCATGCACATAGAGTTGATAAAAAAGAACCCTTAGAAATCAATTTCTAAGCCCTTGGCAGAGGAATTTGGTCAAACCAAACCCTAGATCAAACTTTTTCTTAAACCCTCCATCGAGGGTTTGCATACCATAAATTTAACAAACCCTTGATTGAGATGAGGTTAAATACTTATCGTAGGTAAACTCTCGCTCAAGGGTTTACATAAACCTTTGTTTGAGGGTTCACATCCTATATAATTCATAAACCCTCAATCTAGGGCTTATTTTCAGCACTTGATTGAGCTACCAAAACACTAGACCATCAATCCCTAGTCCATCTGTGTGTGGCCTACTGGACCCCACAAAACTGTCACACTTCACCATGTTACTACCACATCAATTCATTACCATGACATCAAAACAAAGTAAGGATTTTTGTGTGTGTTCATTTATTGTTATATCTGAATTTAACCTTTTTAAACATAAACCATTAACTTAAACTTTTTGGTTGCATTTTTTATTTCAACGGTGTATGACATGTAGTTCCCAACCCTCTTGTAAGGAAAAAGGATTGAGAAAAGAGGTTTTTAATTTTTACATCTCTAACAATCAAATCAAAAGAAAAAAGTTACTCCTAACTAAAAACAACTATCCTAACAACCAAGTCTCAAATACATTTGTACACTATTTATTCACATTAAGATTCCATATTGAACCTTGGAGATTTCAAGGTCAATTTTTACCACAATGAGAACACACCATGAAATAAAGGACAATAATGTTCATTTAGGATAGAATAGTCAACCAACAAAGACCTATCTAGCAGAAAGAAGATCATGCTCAAAGTCTCTAGACTCAATGATCTACAATAAATCTACTAGAGCATTTATTGCTTTCTTTGATATTTTATCTCCGGTCTCATTTATTTATTTGTAGATATGGAAGTTTGAAAAACTAACCATCCTATTCAAGAGCTCCTTGAACCTCTGGATACTATGTAACAATAATAGATTGAGGTTCTTACTTTGCCCGTAATCCCCCCACAACCAAGAATATCCAAATATTTGTAGCTTTTGAATACCCTTTTCCACGACTATTTCTACTAGCATAAGGGTTGCCTTCACCTTCATCATATTAGTAAATGTGTAACACCTTGTTTCCCCCAGTTTGTAAATATAACTATATTGGTCAAGAGACTATGACAAACTCAATATGTGTGAATGTTTGATTTGATGGACCTTTGTATAAAAGTTCGATGAATGTAAATTATGTTATTTACTAGAAAATGGATAAGTGTTGGATGACTACTGGAAGGGGGTGTGTGCTAAGAGAGACCACAAATGCTATGAAAGAGATGGTGAAGGGGACTGAGAATGGTTGCATTAACCTCCACCAGACCAGTACTTTGTTGGATTTAATTTCTTAGGATCAGAACAACCCTCTGACCCAAGAATGAATTATAGTCAGGTTGGTAGGTGGGAAGACCTCCTCAAGAATTAATGAGGGGATGGGGAAGATTGCCCATCTGTAAGGCTTCCAGACCTGACCATGGACTGGGAATTCGGGCCACACACAATATTGTTAAGGAAGGCAAGAAAGGAAGGCGTGGTGGGTAGAGGAAGGCCTGCGAAGAGTGTAGAGTACAGAGACTAAGCTCTCGGGTTTGAGGAAGAACTGTGAAAAGAGTGTGTTCTAATCGCAGGAAATAGAGACTGACTTGGGAGAAGTAGAGTAGCCTTCGTCCCTATCTATGACTAAGTTAGGAGAATGAGAGTAACCTTCATCCCTATCTATTTCTGTGCTGGGAAAAGGACAATAATCTTCGTCCTTAACTTTCGTTGAGCCGGAAGAAAAGATTCAATCTCAAAGCATTGTGGCCTAGCTTGGGGGTGTCTAGTGGTAAATCTGTTATGAGTGACTGAGCCTATGGTTGGGTGGAAACGGGCACCCCTTTCAGCAGTCGCATCACGTCTTCTAGTTTTGATAAGTGTTTTCATGCTTTGTTCTTTGAAATGGAATAATGAATGAATGCATGTATGTATACATTTAAGATTGGCCTCTGTATTGACTGATCAAGTGATGTGTATGTATTTATCTCCTTGAGGACTTATGCTTCTGCTTGATTTTTCCATATGCTCCAGTTTAACCCTTGAAGGTGTTTTCCCCAGGGAGTTACCTCACAGTTCCAGAGTCGGAGCAAGCCTCTTGGCACTGCTACCATTTTGGTAATTCCACAAGATTACCCCGCCCTATTTAAAAAATTAAAGTTTTGCGAGCTAGGAAGGTGCTTCCTTCAAACCAGTAGCCTAAGAGACCTTAGGCTCACGCCCACAGCCTTAAGAAAATCTCGGTTAAGAGTAGAGATTATAGCTCGATATTCACCAGAGGGTCCATATGATCAGGGTCTAAGAACCCTGCGCTAAGTCCGAAAGGAGCTAGCTCTTAACAGCTTCGGAGCTTCGAGAGCTCAAAGCCCTGGGATGTCAAACTTCATAACTGTCAAAAATGCCCGAATGTTGGAATCGTGAAAGGTTGTGAGTCGTTGATCTGGGGAGTTCGTTGGGGCCCCTTCTCGACCTTCTGATCATCTCATGGAAGGTTTCGTGTATGGTACTTCGTCGAAGTTCCACCTCAGGAGAATGGAGATGCTATAGCATCAAACTCCCTGAACGTCGAAGTTACGAAGTGAAGGAGAGTCGTAGATTTGGGGGAGATCATTATGATGCAGGAGCATCGCTCCAACTCAACATAAGCACCAGCCAGCTAGCACATCCAGTACGCATTCATGAAAGGGCGAGGCGCAACCCTCTCGTTTTTCAAAAATTTGAATTTGAATTTAATGTTGTAAGGCTGATAGAGACCAGATCATGCCTTTGTACAGGTAGTGGTTGAGGTTTCCTTTAATGGTTACCTGCAGCTAAGTCCAGATCAGTCAGGTTTGGGACTTCCTTTTGTGTAATGTAGCCGTAGGAGTAGGAGCCACTCTGAGATAGCGATAGCACAGAGGCGGTGGATGAGAATAAGCTCAAGAGATTCCTCTTTTGGAATGAGTCTCTCAAGGAGTAGAGTGGAGAGGGAGAATAGGAGAATTATCAGGTAGAGAGATCTCGAGGGAGAGAACAAAGACTTTGTAGCAGTCCATTTTTTGTAAAAACACATTTTGTATAGACATTTGGAGATTAATACAAAGAGCAGTTTTTCCTGCCCATGAATTGTCTGTGTATGTTTATGCATTTGAATGTCACTCGTATGTTGTAGATACAAGTTATAGATAGATTTTACTATCTGTTTGTGAGTTTGTCGGTTTCTATCTGGTTTCTTTAGGCCGTTCGAGGAGTGCACAATAGAACATTGGAAGTTCTGTAGCTAGCGCAAGGAGTGCACATCTGAGCTCTACGGAGTCAAAAAGAACGTGCAAGGAGTGCACACCAAAAAGATTCACGAACTCAAGGAGGAGCCTCAAGGTTGTTGAACACCTTGGAGGATGAGTTGTGCAGGGGAAGGCACAGAGAGAAGAGACAGAATCTCTGGAGATTCTGTAGAAGCTCTGTCAGGTGGGCATTGAGCCGGTGCAAGTGTGCACGAGAAGAACTCTTTGTCGAGTTTGAAGACAACCAGATTTACTGAACACTATGTAGGCTCTGCAAGGTGTGCATTGAGTAAAGGAGCGCCAAGAGGGCATGAAGAATTTCTTTCCAAGAAATACTTTGGACCTGAGATTGAGGAAATCTCAGCAGCACAAGAAGTTTGTGAGGGTGGACTTATTCTAAGTCCCGAAGCTCAGGAGGAACAGTGCCTTTGCGCACAGAGCAACAAAAGAAAGGAGCAGAAGGTCGAGAAACCTTTCGAGGTTTCTGAGTTGACTAAGCTCAGGAGGGGAAGCATTTCTATAACACAAACGAGACCCAAAGGAACTGGGTTTGCAAGGGAAGCATCGAAGGCCGAGACCTTCAAGCGTTGAATTTCTTCCAAGGGAAGGGAAGAGGCACAAGCTCAAGAGGAGGAGCATAGCTACCGTTGGATCGACACTAGGAGGAAAGATCTGGATCGTTGAATCTACATCCAAGCAGACAGGAGGAGCACACATAGGAGTTGATCAGATCTAAGCCGTCAGATCTGGGAGCGAGGATCAACATCCATTGATCTCAACGTAAGGGGTGCGCATTTTAAGTTTTCGGCATTTCGCGGACCGGGAAACATAAGAGGGAGAGTCTTTCGACTCCCAGAGATGTGAAACTATGAAAACGCACCAGCCGTTGGGTCTGGAGCGCAGTGGCATGAGAGCCGCTGGATCAAAGATACGTGCATGGGGTTTAGTCCTTGGGAGACGCATAGAAGATTTGATCTAAGTCGTCAGATGTCGTACAAGTAGTCGCAGTCCGTTGGACTAGGTGAAGCTGCACGAAAGATAACAGTGGGACCATTCAGAGTCTCAAAGCATGGGAGGAAGGATCTGAGTTGTCATATCTCGCATAAAGGACAGATAGCCATCGGATCTAGAAAGAGGAGAACGAGGTTTAACCCTCGTAGAAGCAAAGGAGAGGACTCAACAAAATCCTGAAAGAATTGTGACCATCCACAGGAGGACACGTAGCAAGCGATCAAGGTTTTGGGAAAAGGCCCGAAATATTTCGAGCCGTCGATCACGTTAGATCATGGTCATCAGTTCCAGAAGGGATTGGGTCATTGATCTCTCAGAGGGAGAGGTTTCGACATTTCATTTACTGGGGATTCGAAAGGGAAAGGAGGAACACTTGCATCACGATTCCCCGAATCGCGAAAGATGGTAATGCTTTGACATTAAGTGCGTGGTCACAAAGTGGTGGTCACGTGGATGGAGGCTAAGGGAGGATCCAGAGTCGTTAAGCCCTTTTCGGGATTTCAGCAACCAAGAGTTGGAGGGACAAGGAGTTAACCCCTCTACATCACCGAAACGTGAAAACCCGGGGAGTCGGTTGGATGTTAGTCGTTGGTCACGGGGAGGAGGTTATATGAGTCAGGAGTGAAGGTAGGAGCTAGTGGGAGTTAGGCTCTATTTCGGGGTTCGGCAATTCGAAGGACAAGGAGCCTGGGAGAGCTCTCATGCAGGAGTCCCAAAACCCTGAAACACAAAAGGAGTGTTGTTTAAGCCTTGGGTCATAGCCTGAGGTCACCAGATAAGAAGGGGCTAGTTGGAAAGGAATCAAAGCCGAGGTGTGTGTTGGTTCATAATAGAGAAGAGCGCCGAAAAGGGAGTGAGCGCGCATGTTTTCTCAAGGCCCGTACTAGAGGACGAAGGGGCCTGCGGTTTTGTTCAAAGGGTTCCAGCAAGAGCCCGAAGAGCTATTTCAGCTCAATAGAATAACAATCTAGAGACTAGGAGGTCAGTGGACCCTGCTGAGGTAGGGGGTCTGCATCATGTGGTAACGGAGCCACTTTCTGTCTGTAGACTGCATACAGAGGGGGGGCAGAGTAGATAAAGAAAATACTCTGATACACACCATCATGTGGTATCAGAGCTGATATTTTCATCTGTAGACTTCAAGCGAAGGCGACATCAGGTGAAGGAGGAGACAGAGTAATATTGCTCTGTGAAGATTGTTGCAAGGTGTGCAGCAAATGATAGACATCCAAGTGGGTTGAGCCAGAAGGAACAGTCACATTCTTGAGGAAGAAAATGGCTATTGAAGGCCATGAGCATTGTGGAAGAGGAGACCACCAACAGATGAGTAAAGCAGAGATTGGCAAAGAACTCGTTGAGATAAGGGCAAGAATGGAACCACTGACATTGAAGATGCAACAGGAGGCAAAAGTACACTGGAGGTATGAATGGCCTCTGAACAGGAAAGCCAAATGGCCTGTTCAAAAGCTGTTGGCCAGAAAACAACAACAAGAGTTGAAGAAGTGGTTGAGGTATGCTAAAAGCCTCAGTGACACAGATCTGGTTTGCATCTGTGAGCTAAAAGTTGGAGAAACCCTCAATGATGAGGAAGAGAGATAAGTTTCAGGTCTCATAAACTTCCAGGAGGGCAAAGATGAATTTTTGAATTGCCAGGTGGGCAATGAAATGAGATCATTGGAGGATCTCATAGACTATCAGGAGGACAGCCATGGAAATTCCTATTGCCAGGTGGGCAATGGTATGAGATTAACAGAGGATCTCATAAACTGCCAGGTGGGAAGAAGTGGACTTTCAAGTTGCCAAGTGGGCAATGGGAAGAGATTAGCAGAAGGTATCGCATACTGCCAAGGGGGCAGTGGTGAAAGTTTAGATTGCCAAGTGAGCAATGAGATGGGATCAGACAATCTCATAGACTGCCAGGTGGGCAGCAGAAAATTCCCAAATTGCCAGGTGGGCAAGGGGAAAGGGATGAGACTGTCTGAAAGTCTCATGAACTCAGAGGAGAGTTCAGATCAGCAAGGAGTGCTGATAGGAGAGAATCAGAAGAGAATTTTGATCATTGGAGGAATAGAGGTGTTCCTACCAAGAAGCCTAGTTGAGGCCATAGAACATGTTGCATATGTAGCAACAGTAGGAGGACAACCAACAGAAACTGTCATGGAGGAAGAAATGGAACAGACACTGACGTTTTCCCAAGAATAAGAAGATGAGCATTCAACAGAATGGCTCAAAAGTTCTAGTGAGGAAGCTGGACAGGAAATCACTGCAGTACTGGAAGCTGCAGAAGAAGAAGAAGAGGAAGCAGACAACATGGATTTTGCTGACCTATGTGAAGAATTGGAAGCCCTGGAAAGGAGGGTGATGGTGAAAAGTTTGCACATCCAACAGGCTAAGTTGGAAGCAGGTAGTGGAACATACCAGCCTGAGGAGAAGTTGGAAGAAGCTGGAAGTATGCTAGGAGTAGAAATGGCAACAACAGAACTGCCACAGGAAGAAGCTGAGAAGCAGTTCAGTGAGGAGACTTCAGAGCTGGAGTATGCAGTAGAGTGACCACTTAGTGCCACAAAGAGAGATAAATATAGCAGAGGAGATTGAGCAGATATTCCCATTGAGGAGATAGAAGTGCAACAGAGAAGACTGCATAAGGAGAGCTAGCCACTGGAGCAACTGGACAGGGTGATTAAGAAGATCAGGAGGTTGATGTTGAGGTCAACACAAGAAGCAATCAATAGGAGGAAGTTGAACAACAAGGAGCCTGCAAGAGCAGCAGGGAAGAAGAAGCAGCAGCAGCAACATAGTTGGAGAGGAGCCAGAGGATAGCTCCAAGGAAAAGTTTGGGATCCAGGTGGATTTCAACACTGCAGAAGAGGAGCTCATGAGCAGGAGATCATAATTTTTCCAGCTGAGGAGTATGATGCAAGAGCATCGCTCCAACTCAGCATAAGCGCTAGCCAGCCAGCACATCCAGCGCACATTCATGAAAGGGAGAGGCGCAGCCCTCTCGTTTTTCAAAAATTTGAATTTGAATTTAATGTTGTAAGGTTGATAGAGACCAGATCATGCCTTTGTACAGGTAGTGGTTGAGGTTTCCTTTAATGGTTACCTGCAGCTAAGTCCAGATCAGTCAGGTCTGTGACTTCCTTTTGTGTAATTTAGCCATAGGAGTAGGAGCCACTCTGAGATAGCGATAGCACAGAGGCAGTGGATGAGGATAAGCTCAAGAGAGTCCTCTTTTGTAATGAGTCTCTTGAGGAGTAGAGTGGAGAGGGAGAATAGGAGAATTATCAGGTAGAGAGATCTTGAGGAAGAGAACAGAGACTCTGTAGCAGTCCAGTTTTTGTAAAAACACATTTTGTATAGACATTTGGAGATTAATACAAAGAGCAGTTTTTTCTGCCCATGAATTGTATGTGTATGTTTATGCATTTGAATGTCACTCGTATGTTGTAGATACAAGTTATAGATAGATTTTACTATATGTTTGTGAGTTTGTCGATTTCTATCTGGGTTCTTTAGGCCATGCAAGGAGTGCACAACAGAACATTGGAAGTTCTGTAGCCAGCGCAAGGAGTGCGCATCTGAGCTCTGCAGAGTCAGAAAGAACGTGCAAGGAGTGCACACTATAAAGATTCACGAACTCAAGGAGGAGCCTCAAGGTTGTTGAACACCTTGGAGGATGAGTTGTGCAGGGGAAGGCACAGAGAGAAGAGACAAAATCTCTGGAGATTTTGTACAAGCTCTGTCGGGTGGGCATTGAGCCGGTGCAAGTGTGCACGAGAAGAAATCTTTGTCGAGTTCGAAGACAACCAGAGTTACTGAACACTTTGTAGGCTCTGCAAGGTGTGCATTGAGTAAAGGAGCACCAAGAGGGCATGAAGCATTTCTTTCCAAGAAATACTTTGGACTTGGGATTGAGGAAATCTCAGCAGCACAAGGAGTGTACGAGGGTGGACTTATTCTAAGTCCTGAAGCTTAGGAGGAACAGTGCCTTTGCGCATAGAGCAACAGAAGAAAGGAGTAGAAGGTTGAGAAACCTTTCAAGGTTTCTGATTTGACTAAGCTCAGGAGGGGAAGCATTTCTATAACGCTGACGAGACCCAAAGGAACTGGGTTCTCAAGGGAAGCATCGAAGGTCGAGACCTTCGAGCGTCGAATTTCTTCCAAGGGAAGGGAAGAAGCGCAAGCTCAGGAGGAGGAGCACAACTGTCGTTGGATCGGCACTGGTAATAAAGATTTGGACTGTTGAATCTACATCCAGGCATACAGGAGGAGTGCACATAGGAGTTGATCAGATCTAAGCCGTCAGATCTAGGAGCGAGGATCAACATCCATTGATCTCGAAGTAAGGGGTGTGCATTTTAAGTTTTCGGCATTTCGCGGACCGGGAAACATAAGAGGGAGAGTCTTTCGACTCCCAGAGACGTGAAACTGTGAAAGCGCGCCAGCCGTTGGGTCTGGAGCGTAGTGGCATGAGAGTCGCTAGATCAAAGATACGTGCATGGGGTTTAGTCCCTGGGAGATGCACATAAGATTTGATCTAAGTTGTCAGATGTCGTACAAGTAGTCGTAGTCCGTTGGACCAGGTGAAGATGCACAGAAGATAATGGTGGGACCATTCAGAGTCTCAAAGCATGGGAGGAAGGATCTGAGTTGTCAGATCTCTCATAAAGGACAGATAGCCATCAGATCCGAAAAGAGGAGAACAAGGTTTAACCCTCGTAGAAGCAAAGGAGAGGACTCGACAAAATCCCAAAAGCATCGTGACCGTCCACAGGAGGACACGTAGCAAGCGGTCAAGGTTTTGGGAAAAGTCCCGAAATATTTCGAGCCGTCGATCCCGTTAGAACGTGGTCATCGGTTCCAGAAGGGCCTGGGCCGTTGAGCTCTCAGAGGGAGAGGTTTCGGCATTTCATTGACCAGGGATTCGAAAGGGAAAGGAGGAATGCTTGCATCGCGATTCCCCGAATCGCGAAAGATGGTAATGCTTTGACGTTAAGCATGTGGTCACGGAGTAGTGGTCGCGTGGACGGAGGCTAAGGGAGGAGACAGAGTCATTAATCCCTTTTCAACATTTCGACAACTGGAAGTTGGAGGGACAAGGAGTTAACCCCTCCACATCGCCAAAACGAGAAAACCTGGGGAGTCGGTTGGATGTTAGCTGCTGGTCACGGGGAGGAGGTCATATGAGTCAGGAGTGAAGGTAGGAGCTAGTGGGAGTTAGGCTCTATTTCGGGGTTTGGAAATTCAAAGGACAAGGAGCCTGGGAGAGCTCGCATGCAGGAGTCCCAAAACCCCGAAACATGAAGGGAGTGTTGTTTAAGCCTTGGTTCATAGACCGAGGTCACCAGATAAGAAGGGGCTAGTTGGAAAGGTATCAACGCCGAAGTGTGTGTTGGTTCAAAACAGAGAAGAGTGTCAAAAAGGGAGTGAGCACGCAGGTGTTCTCAAGGCCCATGCCAGAGGACGAAGGGACCTGTGGATTCGTTCAAAGGGTTCCAGTAGGAGCTCGAAGAGCTATTTTTGCTCAGAAGAAGAATGATCCAGAGACTGGGAGGTCAGTGGACCCTGCTGAGGTAGGGGGTCTGCATCAAATTAGGAGCCTCGCCTACTGTTTGATCATTCAGGAGAAGGGACCCACACTGGGTACTTCGGTGAAGTTCCACTTCGGGAAAATGGAGTGGCAGTGGAGCCAAAACTCTCGAAGGTTGAATTCGCTAAGTGACTTGCACCGTAGACCTGGGGATCCTTCAGGTCCTATCCTAACCGTTGGATTTATGATGTAGTCAGCTTGACATTGACTGCTTCGGGAGGATATGGGTGTTGTGACACCAAAACCCCCGACGGTCGAAGTCATGAAGTAATGAGGACCGTCAATCCTCATACTCTTCGGGATCCCTCTTAGTCGTTGATATACAAGGACGCGTGGCGCTAGATCTTTGAGTCCGGAGACTGGGCACTCTGGGGAAATTTGAGTTGTGGTGTGTCGAAAATATCTGAACCCTGAAGTAACAAGAGTCATTGATTCAAGGATGCTTTGGGACTTTTCCTAACCATGAGATTTGGGTTGTGGTCAGCCCGGCGTTGGCCAACTTCGGGAGAAAGGAGGAGTTTTCCTCGCAAAACTCTCAAACGTCGAATTCCCAAAGTAACAGGAGTCGTAGATCCATGGATATACGTGGTCGGATCTCAACCGTGAGATCTGAGGAATGTTAGAAGGTTGCCAGTCCGGAGTGACATGGCGTAGTGACGACACCCAGGGTGAGGTGGACCCAAGTTTGGTGTGCCACATGTCACCTAGATTTGTGCGTATCACATACCCTATAGACCCATTGGAACGTGACATGTGTCACCACTGGCTCCTTCCATGTGTCAGCCCTAGGTACAAGCCGCCTAGCCAAAGTAGTTGGCGAAGTGACCGGAACTCCGAGAGTCCGGGACTTCGGGACTCTGGAGGATTCGGGTGTGGTGTTGTAAAGAGACCAAAAGGTCCGAAGACTGGAGCCATGTCACAAGCTTACGGGACTTCGGGAGTTTGGGACTCGGGTTGGTCTTGTGCATAGAAAGTAAGGAGGCGTTTAGCACCAAAGTGTTGAAGCTCCTACTGGCCTGCATATTAGACGCTTGTGTATTAGACGCATGCGTGTTAGACAAAGATTAATTCCAGTTGTGGGATCGGACGGTGGATGGAATTCCACCATGGATGAAGGAACCTAGAGACAATACGTGTGAGGTGGATTCACGTGGATGCCACATGGCCCTCAACCAATGAACACCCGAAGAACTTCAGAAAGGTATATCCGCCAGTTCTGAGCTCGATTTTGAGCATGGAAGTCATGGTTGGAAATCTCTAGACGAGTAGAATGTGATAGAGACCCCGAATGAAGGATTTGACTACTTAAGGAGAACGAAATTTTGATGCCCCATCCCTAGGAAAGCCACTCAGGGGTCGAGTGTGTTACAAATTAGTATCGAAGCATGGTTACAACACTTGTCCTACTTGGGATCATGGACGAGTTGCTTAAAAACCATGTTTAAGGAAATCTTAAGGGTGACACCCTACCTTACCTCTTTCCTAAAGATTCTAGTTAAACTTTTACTGAAGAAAAGAATGAAAACTTTCTATTGTGTGTGTGTATTTAAGAAATATGAACTATGTGTTGTTCATGAACCGATAGACTGCTAGCTAACAACAAGTGTTTTGTTAGCACTCAAGCATTCAGTAAATCATGGGAAACTACAAGCATAAAGGATGATGACGCGCCATGAAGTGGGGGTTGGCTCCCACAATAGAGACGAAGAATCTGATGAGAGGAGGGCGGTGGAGAGCCCTCTGGATATAGTTGAAACTGTAAGGAGCCTCATGGCCGAATTACAGATTTGCAAGTATGACAATGAGAGATTGATAAAGGAGCAAGAAAAACAAACAGAAATTAATGTAGTCTTGTTGTAGAGATTATCCGACATACAAAGGCAGCTGCAACATGGACCCACAACCAGTCATGTGGACCGACGACATTGAAGTCAAAGTCCACCTGAGATACGAAAACATGGTCCTATAAGTGGCCACACTAGGAGGAGTACCTCAAGGAAGACCCAACCTAGAGGCAGGGGGCACTAATCGAGAGAGGCATCTGGAAAGGAAACTAGCAACTCTGAGGGATCTTCTAGTAGCAAAAATAGCTCACATTCTCAAAGGAAAGGAAATAAGTGAAAGCATTCCAAAAGTTGTAATCTTAAAGAGTTCAAGAAATCCAGGGGAAGAGGCAAAATCTTGGCTCCTAGTTTAAAGAAGTACTTCAGAGTCCATGACTACTCTGAAAACTTGAAGACTCGAATAGCCATCTTCAACCTGAATGGAAAGGCTTCCATTTGGTGGGAAGAAATTAGGAATGTGAAAGGAATCCATGAGAAGGCTTTATCATGGAAACAGTTTGAGAAATACTTCAAGAAGAAGTATTTGTCAGAGAAATACTTTGATGGGAAGAATAAGGAGTTCTATGAACTCAGGCTAGGACAACTCACCATAGAGGAATATATCAATAAATTCCTTGAGCTTATAAGGTATGTACCCTAAATAAAATATGAAAAGGTAAAAGTGCAACGATTTATCAATGGATTACCTCAATCCTATCGAGAGAGGATTGAGTTTGACAAGCCAAAGACCTTAGAATATACTATCCAGAAGGCAAGGTATTGTTATGAACAGTTCGAGAAGCATGCATAACCTCGCGAGGACAGGAAAAAGAAGAGTAGTTTGGGATTCAAGAAGAAGGGGTTTAAATCCTTAAGATTTAAGAACTATGGGAAGGGTTCTAGGATGAGCCTTCCTACTAGAAGTGTGTATCAACAGAATTTCCCCTCCCATAGTGGAAAGGAACCTTTTAGAGAAACCCCAAGAAAGACTGATGACCCAAAGAGAGAACCCTTGAAATGTTGGGGTTGTGGAGAAGAACATCTGTTGAGGGATTACCCACACAGACAACAGAACAATAGGAGAATATACAACATCCAAGAAGCTACCATAGTCAATGATGTGTCTAAGGGCATGCCACAGATTTATGCAGCCTTGGATAATAAATAAGCCGACCACCAAGCTTCAGTGGTGGAGATGGAAGGTATGATTGCCAACCATCTAGTTTCTATTTTAATTAACCCTGGTTCTAATTTGACTTATGTGGCCCCTCAGACTATTGATACGTGTAAACCACAACCAGTTGGCATGTTAAGCCATGGTTGGTACAACTATCCACCAGAGCCAAAATAAAATTAGTAGAGGTCATACCATCTTGCCAATTAATTATGGATGGATTGCCCACCCAATCGACCCTTCACATACTTCCCCTAGGATCTTATGACATGTTGATTGGTATGGACTGGTTAGCCACTCATAAAACCAAGTTGGATTGTTACCATAAGACCTTAGAGTGTGAAAATGAAGAAGGGAGAAAAAGAACTGTAATATCCCCTGGGTCGAACCCAATTTTAAATGTAATGTAAGTATACTTAAGCTGGTGAGCTATTTTGACATCATTTTGTAATGCACCTTTCATGGCATAGTGTGTGCATGTACTGCACAGTAAAATGATGTAGTGTGCACATTCCCAGATACCGCGTGCAGTATGGAGGTCAACGAACCTTGTGTATAAAATATGTGTTATAGGCTGGTGAGCCAGTTATTATAAGCTGGGATGCTTATGTTTTGGAAATAGGCCAGAGCACCTAGATGTTAAAGGTCAATGCGCCTATTTTGTATATGACTCATGATTAATATAAAATACACCGTTGCGTGCAGACCAACCATGATAAAAGAGATGGGGGACTAAACTCCACCAGTTAGGGAAAGGGAGGGCCAAAAGTTAAGGGAAAGGGCTAAGTTAGAGAGCTTAAGCCAAAAATGAATATTATATTAATATTTCTTAAAACATAAAGTATGGATAATTATTGTATCCTAAGTTCCAAAGTTGGAGACAAGTGGACCAAAGTAGCTTCCAACATGACAAGTGTCCAGTTGGGGACATGCATACATATCGTGGGGACTTAGCTCATTTGGACAACTTGACCATCATTCTTAGGGGGATTCTTACGATAATATCTCCCATGGTTCCTTCCATCATTCAATCATGCAGTCAATGATTCCATGACCATTTCACTCACGCAGTCAGTTATCATTTAGAAATTCATTTCACTGTATCTGAGCCTATTTCCATAACCATTTTTCTGGTTGGTGTACCTGGTTAGCTTGGGAGCAGGATTAAAGAAGCGGGTTGTCAAGCCCGTGGAAAATTGAAGAGGTGGGTTGTCAGGCCCGTGGAAAATTGAAGAGGCGGGTTGTCAAGCCCGTGAGAAATTCTCTGAGCAAGAGAATTGTTGGGAATTGATTTCCTGAAGGTGCTAAATTGTAGCTATAGTGCTCTGAGACTTCTTGTCCGACCTGTTGCTGAAGCCCTGGAAGGGAAGTGGGGAAGTCGAGGGACTATTGAGCAGAGAAGGGGCACACTTCCTTGGGTGGGACGGGCATGTGGGGAATGAGGGTTTGTAGGTTGTTAGTTGAGTGAGCACCTGAGACAGAGTCTTTCCTGTTGTCTATGAGCCTTTAGCCTGGATAGGAACCCCTTTACCCAGGTGGAGTTTAGTCCCATCTCGGGGGTGACTCACTATTGAGAGTGATGAACAGTGTAGTCTAAGGCTGGGAGGTTCGTGGATGGTCTGCACGCAGTTGGTGAAAATCTTTCCAAGATAAGTACCAATCATGTGATAAATTTACATGTTGCATTGTTATTTACATGCTTAAGTTACAGTTTATCATATGTGTGACTATAACTGTCTGTATGTTTATGGGTATTTTCCTGTATATGTTGCATGTCTGTGTTTACCGTTATTTTAGTATGAAATCATATATTTACATGATGTAATTGTTTGTTTACATTTATATGTAAAGTTTCTGCAAGAAATGTTGTATGTATATTTATAATTGCATGCAGTTGAAGAGAAAACTTATGTGGCATAGCTCAATTGAATATTGGGTATGTTACAGTATTTTCCGCAGTAAGAGAACAAAAATGTTTCCTTGTGTAGCCTGGCCCTTTGAAGGCTAGGAATGTTACAAAGACATTTCAGAGCTAAGTAAGGCGTCTGAGGAGTGGTGTGGCCCGACCAGAGGTGGTTGGGGACGTTATAGTATGGTATCAGAGCTTCAGTTCCAACACTGAGCCTGGATGGGCCGAAAAGGTTCAGTTGAAGTGAATATTCACAGAAGATTAACTTCAAAGTGACCAAATTTCAAGTCACAGAGCGTCCATGGAAAAATTTTGGCATCGCGCAGAAAATGTTGGCGCGCAGGTGTGCGCGGTAAATTGTGGCACCGCGCAGAAGAATATTGTGTGTGGATGCACGCATTGAATTTAGCATTGCGCGGTGAGCACACACATAGTAATGGGCATGTGGGGTGCACAAGTATTGCAAAACACAGAGGAAGTTTGGTTGGTGCGTGCATAGTATGAGTATAAGTTGGCTTGTGACAGTGTATTCAATGGTGCGCGTAGATTATTGTGCGCGGTGTGGCATATTGAACTTTGTCTTGGTGAAATGCATGTAGAATATCAATGCGCGATACCAAAACTGTGCACAGTGGATATTGGCGCACAACGCAAAAGTAGTGCACGCAAGTTATTGGCGCGACGGAGAAGAAATGCATAGTGGATATAGGTGTGCGGAAGCATGATTTACCTTGTGATGTTGTTGTGCATGATAAATATGGGTGTACAGGTTGAATTTTAGTGTGCGCGAAGTCGTTTGGAAGGCAATGAGTCTGAGTTTAATTTGCATGATATTAGAGGAAAAAGAAACACACAACTGCATCAGAGCATTATTTAAAATGAATTCAGAGTTGGTTTGAGAAGAAATAAATATAGTCTAAATTGCTAAGCCGAGAACATCTCAGAAAGGAATTCCGAGTTTTATATTCCTCTGATTCAGACAGATGGAAGTGAAATATAAGCTTACAAGAAAAGCATACTATGAAAGAAAACAAGACACATAACACCACCAGTTAGAATCTTGTAATAAACAGTCTAAGGTCCGCTTCTGCATTTATATAATTGTATAAATCCCAAAATTACAAAAGGGAATGATAACAGTTATCATATTGTAAAGGGACCATTTAAGAACATGACTATCATCTCTGGTGCCCCTTACCTCTGCTACCATCTGACCAAAAAATGTTGAAATGTACTTTTATTCGAGGACTCATTTCAGCTTAGCGATCTCCTCCTTTAAAGAATCTAACCATACCGGTTGATTCTTTCCAACACTTTCGGTTGTTTCAGCTATGGTTTCCTTCTTCTGCCGCTTGCTCCTTTTCTTCTTAGCAGCTGGCCTATTGATGACTAAATCCTTCATAGTGGGATTCATCCTGACTTCCAACTGCGAGTCTATATCCGGCTCGGTGTGGAATTTAGTCGCTAGAATGTGAGAAAGTACCCTTTCCTCCTTATTCGCAGGAAAGTCTAGCATGTTGCTTGAATAACCAGTCTCACTAGATTTAGCCTTGTCCATGTACCTCAGTTTTTGGATATCGAAATGTTTTTACAGAGAGCATAAAGTCGAGCAATTTGGAGACTACTTCGTTTATGGATAAGTTGATGCCTCCATACTTGAGGATTGGTAGTTATAGAGTCCCAATTATGAAGCATAGATAGCCTACGTACAAGTGCGTTGGGTTTCCATGCTCGTCTAATCCATTTTAAATGCATAGTGGATATAGGTGCATGGAAGCACGATTTACCTTGTGATGTTGCTATGCACGATAAATATGGGTGTACAGGTTGAATTTTAGTGCGCGCAAAGTTGTTTGGAAGGCGATGAGTCTGAGTTTAATTTGCATGATATTAGAGGAAAAAGAAACACACAACCGCATCAGAGCATTATTTAAAATGAATTCAGATTTGGTTTGAGAAGAAATAAATATAGTCTAAATTGCTAAGACGAGAACATCTCAGAAAGGAATTCCAAGTTTCATATTCCTCTGATTTAGAGAGATGGAAGTGAAATATAAGCTTACAAGAAAAGCATACTATGAAATAAAACAAGACTCATAACACCACCAGTTAGAATCTTGTAATAAATAGTCCAAGGTCCACTTCTGCATTTATATAATAGTATTAATCCCAAAATTACAAAAGGGAATGATAACAATTATCATATTGTAAAGGGACCGTTTAAGAACATGACTATCATCTCTAGTGCCCCTTACCTCTATTACCATCTGACCAAAAATTGTTGAAATGTACTTTTATTCAAGGACTCATTCCAGCTTAGCAATCTCCTCCTTTAAAGAATCTAACCAGACCGGTTGATTCTATCCAATACTTTTGGTCGTTTCAGCTGTGGTTTCCTTCTTCTACCGCTTGCTCCTTTTCTTCTTAGCAGTTGGCCTGTTGATGACTAAATCCTTCATAGTGGGATTCAACCTGACTTCCAACTGCGAGTCTATAGCCGGCTCGGTGTGGAATTTAGTCGCTAGAATGTGAGCAAGTACCCTTTCCTCCTTATTTGCAAGAAAGTCTAGCATGTTGCCCGAATAACCAATTTCACTAGATTTAGCCTTGTCCATGTACCTCAATTTGTGGATACTGAAATGCTTTACAGAGAGCAGAAAGTCGAGCAATTTGGAGGCTACTCCATTTATGGATAAGTTGATGCCTCCATACTTGAGGATTGGTAGTTATAGAATCCCAATTATGAAGCACATACAGACTACGTACAAGTGTGTTGGGTTGCCATTCTCGGCTAATCCATTTCAAATGCATAGTGGATATAAGTGCACAGAAGCACAATTTACCTTGTGATGTTGATGTGCACGATAAATATGGGTGTACAGGTTGAATTTTAGTGTGCGCGAAGTCATTTGGAAGGTGATGAGTCTGAGTTTAATTTGCATGATTTAGAGGAAAAAGAAACACATAACCGCATTAGAGCATTACTTAAAATGAATTCAGAGTTGGTTTGAGAAGAAATAAATATAGTCTAAATTGCTAAGCCGAGAACATCTCAGAAAGGAATTCTAAGTTTTATATTCCTCCGATTCAAACAGATGGAAGTGAAATATAAGCTTACAAGAAAAGCATACTATGAAAGAAAACAAGACTCATAACACCACTAGTTAGAATATTGTAATAAATAGTCCAAGGTCCGCTTATGCATTTATAGAATCGTATTAATCCCAAAATTACAAAAGGAAATGATAACAATTATCATATTGTAAAGGGACCATTTAAGAACATGACTATCATCTTTGGTTCCCCTTACCTCTGCTACCATCTGACAAAAAATTGTTGAAATGTACTTTTATTCGAGGACTCATTTCAACTTAGCGATCTCGTCCTTTAAAGAATCTAACCAGACCAGTTGATTCTCTCTAACACTTTCGGTCGTTTCAGCTGTGGTTTCCTTCTTCTGCCGCTTGCTCCTTTTCTTCTTAGTAGCTGGCATGTTGATGACTAAATCCTTCATAGTGGGATTCAACCTGACTTCCAACTGCGAGTCTATATCCGGCTCGGTGTGGAATTTAGTCACTAGAATGTGAGCAAGTACCCTTTCCTCCTTATTCATAGGAAATTCTAGCATGTTTCCCGAATAACCAGTCTCACTAGATTTAGTTGTGTCCATGTACCTTAGTTTGTGGATACATAAATTCTTTTACAGAGAGTAGAAAGTCGAGCAATTTGGAGACTACTTCATTTATGGATAAATTGATGCCTCCATACTTGAGGATTGGTAGTTATAGAATCCCAATTATGAAGCACAGACAGACTACGTACAAGTGCATTGGGTTGCCATGCTCGGATAATCCATTTCAAATGATTAACTTTTGAGTTCGTTATATGGCGGTGTTCAACTGATGTCATACAGTTGTGAAGTACCGAACGAGTGAAATGGGGTGATCCGACTAGCCGTCACTCGTTCCACGAGTGGGGGTTTTGACATATTGAAACACGTGATACTGCGTCTTGGTGAAAATGGTTTTGGCAAACCACCTTTTTCCCAAATGTATCTCTAAAAGTGTTGTGCGTCTATGTTCTAAAGACTTGGGTCTTATCTAGAATTTTCATGGTGATAACACCAGGGAATCAGAAGAGATAATTCTGATGTATATATGGAACCAAGATAGTTCATATTTTTCATGAATTGTTGAATTGTTAGCTTGATAAGTTTCGATGGCTGCACATTTTGCAGAATTAACAACAACTAGATCAGATCATATCAGTGCAAAGTCCATACGAATGGAAGAGGCATAGGGGAATTACAGTCATCAAGATGAGAGCAGAGGGATGGATGTCCATTTGGGCATTGAAGAAACAAACTCCAATGGACATGGAGAAGAAAGGAATGAAACCATGAGTTTGGCAGAGACCATTAAAAATTTGCAGAAGGATGTCCAAAGCCATAAAGTTGATAATGAAAGGATTATGAAAGCCAAGGAGTAGCAGGATGACTTCAACATGAAGTTATTGGAGGGCTTGAACAAAATAGAAAAGAAATTGGTCAAGGAGAGTGGCTTAAGAACATCTGGAAGTCACAAGCCTTTGGATGAGAAAATAAAATCAAGAAGTGTTAGCAGACACCACCATCACTCCCCAAGGCATTCCAATAAGAGAGTAGTCAGCAGCTCAAGTCTATCCCCTGTCGGAAGGAATAAGAGGTCTAGAGTGGATGAGCTACGTGGAGAAATGAACAAAATCAAACCTCCTACATTTGATGGTGAGAACAAGAAGGATGAATATGCAGAAACATGGTTGTTGGGCATGAGAAAGTATTTTCAATTGCATAATTATTCTTATCATGCAAAAGGTAGAATTGTTATCTATCAACTCAAGGGAAAGGCCTCCAAGTGGTGGGATCAGCTTGTGCAGGTGTAGCACATTAAAGAGAAAAGTGTTACTTAGAGGGAATTCAAGAAGTATTTTGAGAAGAAATACTTGACTAAGAGATACTATGACAAGAAAATGAAAGAGTTCTTTGAACTCAAGCTTGGAAGTATGACCATTGATGAATATGAGAGAAGGTTTATAAAACTACTGAAGTATGTCTCTTTCATCAAGGATGAGACAGTCAAAATTCAAAGGTATTTGAGTGGATTGTCATCATTCATTAGTGAAAAAATACAGTATGATGATCCCAAGACATTGGAAGAGACTATAAGGCAAGCTAAATGCCTATATGATCAGCAGAAAGCAAGGCCAACTTTCCAAAAGGATTGAGAAGACAAAACGAAATTCAAGATGGATCAGAGGAAGAAGGGAGCTAAGCCACCATTCTTCATAAATAATCCACAGGGACAAAAAACTCCTAAAGAACACAGAATGATTTACACAGGGAGTCAAAGGCCAAGGCAACCACCTATGCAATGTTGGGGTTGTAAGGGAGATCATAGGTTCAGATATTGTCCTCGCAGAGGTGAAAAAGGTAGGGTCATTCACAATGTACAACAAGCTAAAACAGTGGAGTACATGGGTAGATATGTGCCAAGGATCTATGCAGCCCTGGACAACAAGCAAGCAGAATATCAGTCCCACATTGTTGAAGTGGAAGGTATGATCAACAACCAAACCATTGTTATTTTAATTGATTCAAGAGCTAGTCATAGTTATATAGACCCTAAGATGGTGGAAATTTTGCAATTGCCAATAAGCAAGCATGGGAAATCCTGGTTGGTGCAGATGGCTATAGGAGCCAAAAAGAAAATTTAATGAAATGGTTAAGTCGTGCCTCATGGACATGAATGGACTGAACACCAAGGCAGATTTGAACATCTTTCCTTTAGGTTCCTATGTCTGTCTAATTGGGATGGATTGGTTGGACCAACATCATGTTCTCCTAAACTATCACAACAAATCATTTACTTGCTTGGATGAGGAAGGGAAACTAAGGAAAGTGCAAGGAATTCACAGAACAGTAACCATCAGAGAAATTTCAGCATTGCAGTTGAAGAAATGTTACAGAAAAGGATGTCAAATATTTGCAGCTCATATGGAAGAGACACCTAAAGATAAGGTGCCAAATTTTGAAGATTATGTAGTCTTGGAAGAATTTTAAGATGTGTTCAAGGAAGTACTAGGACTACCCCCGAAAAGAGACATTGATTTTTCTATAAATATAATGCCTGGAGCAGCGCCAGTGTCAAAGACTCCTTACATAATGAGTACACCAGAATTGAAGGAGTTGCAAATGCAGCTTGAAGAAATTTTGAAGAAGGGGTATATATGCCCAAGCCTTGGGGTGCCCCAGTCTTGTTTGTGAAAAAGTAATATGGAACATTAAGATTGTGCATTGACTTCAGACAGTTGAATAAAGTGATTGTTAAGAACAAGTATCATCTGCCAAGGATTGATGATCTCTTTGATCATTTGAAGGATGCAAAGATATTTTCAAAGATAGATCTCAGATCAAGATACCATCAGGTAAGGATTAAAGAAGAAGATATCAGCAAAACCGCCTTTAGGACAAGGTATGGTCATTATGAGTTCACAGTGGTGCCATTTGGGTTGTCAAATGCACCAGCTATTTTCATGTGCTTAATGAATGGTGTTTTCCGAGAATATCTGGACAAGTTTGTCATTGTCTTTTTGGATGACATTCTTATATATTCTAAGTCAGAGGAAGAGATTGAACATCATTTGAGGATGGTGTTTCAAGTATTAAGGGAGCATCATTTGTATGCCAAATTGAGCAAGTGCTCATTTTATCAGAAACAAATTCATTATTTGGGGCATATCATTTCAAAGGATGGGATAGCAGTGGATCCTGAGAAGATAGAAGCCATTAGAGAATGGTCAGCACCGAAGAATGTGACAGAGGTGAAGAGATCATTCATGGATCTTGCAGGCTACTATGGGAGAATATTTATTGAAGGATTCTCAAAGATTGCACGCAATCAACTTCCTTGCAAAGAAAGGGGGTGAAGTTCCAGTGGACACTAGATTGTGAAAAGATTTTTCCAACACTTGAAACAGTGTAGGCAAGTGCTTTTCCAACACTTGAAACAATTATTGACAAGTGCTCCAATATTAAGGATTGCATACCCAAATGAAGACTTCATTGTATGCACAGATGCATGTAAGGAAGGACTTGGTGGAGTCCTCAGTCAAAACAGGTTTGTTATATGTTATGAATCAAGGAAGCTGAAGGAGCATTTTAGAAACTATGCCACTCATGATTTGGAGTTGGCAGCCATAGTGCATGCCTTGAGGAAATGGAGACACTATCTCATGGGGAAGAGGTTTGAGCTAAGAACATACCATAATGGTCTAAAATATTTATTTGATCAGCCAAATCTAAATGCCAGGCAAAGAAGATGGTTAGAATTTCTAAGCGAATATGACTTTGATATAAAGCATATCAAGGGGAGAGAGAATAAAGTGGTTGATGCACTCAGCGAGAGGGTGTATGAACTACATGCTACAACCATTATCATGTATCATATTGATATTAAAAGCAAAATTTTGGAGGCTGCAAATGAAGATCTGCAATACAGAGAATTGGTAGCAAAGCTACAACAGGGTAAGATGGCACAAAAGGTGGATAATTATAATTTGGGAATAGATGGAATATTGTTGCACAAGAACAAAAATTTTGTTCCAAATGTCCAGGACTTGAAACGTATGATTTTTCATGAAATTCATAATGTTCTTATGCAAGACACCCTGGATATCATAAAACCATGGCAATGATCAAGAGCCATTATTTTTGGCCAGGTATGAAGAGAGATATCAGGGACTACATCGCTAGATGTATGGAATGTTAGAAAGTTAAAGTTGATCATAGGCACCCATCAGGGTTGTTGCAAACTTTGTCTATTCCTGAATGGAAGTGGGAAGTGGTGACAATGGATTTTATTACGGGATTGCCCAGAATAGGCAAGCTGCATGATTCGATCATGGTGGTGGTGGACAAGCTTACAAAAGTTGCCCATTTTATTCCATTGAAAACTACTCACAAGGCAGCAGATGTTGTTGATATTTTCATAAAGGAAGTGGCACGATTGCACGAAATTCCTAAAACAATTGTGTCTGACAGAGACCCAAAATTCACTTCGAATTTCTGGAAAGGATTGTTCAAAGGATTCAGAACGAATTTGAACTATAGTTTAGCTTATCATCCTGAATCTGATGGACAGACAGAGAGGGTGAACAGAGTGATAGAAGACATACTGAGGATGTATGTGATGGACAAACCATTGAAATGGGAAGACTACCTGCACTTGGTAGAATTCACTTACAACAATGGGTATCAGGCATTGTTGAAAATGATCCCATTTGAAGCACTTTACGGTAGAAAGTGCAATACTCCAATAAGCTGGGATAATCCAGTTGATAGGACAGTAGTTGGGCCAGAGTTGTTCAAGGAGATGGAGGACCAAATGATAAAAATTAAGAAGAATTTAAAAGATGCCCATGATAGACAGAAAATTTATGCCGATAAGAACAAAACCCACAGAGAGTTCAAAGTGAGTGATCATGTTTTCTTGAAGGTGAAAGCTAACAGGAGTTTCCTGAAGCTCGAAAGCTGTGCCAAGTTGGCAGCCAAATTTTGTGGGGCATTTGAAATCCTAGAGAGGATTAGTCAAGTTGCTTATATGATTGCATTGTCTTCATCTATGTCTATTCATAATGTATTCCATGTATCATTGCTAAATAAATATATACCTGATGCTAATCATGTTATTGATTGGAATGTGATTCAGGTGGAGCAAGAAGGCGCTTTTCAAGTGCATCTGGTGCGCATTTTGGACCGAAAAATCAAGCAGCTCTGGAATCGATCCATAGGGATTGTAAAGGTCCAATGGACCTGGTGCGGTCCTAAGGACACTACTTGGGAGCATGAGGATGCGATGCAGACAAAATACCCACATCTATTTGAGGATTTTTGAAAATTTTGTTGTATATGGGTATATGATGCACTGAGGATAGTGCATAAATAAGGGGAGGGGATTGTAATATCCCCTGGGCTGAACCCAATTGTAAATGTAATGTAAGTATACTTAAGCTGGTGAGTTGTTTTGACATCATTTTGTAATGCATCTTTCATGGCATAGTGTGTGCATGTACTGCGCAGTAAAATGATGTAGTTTGCACATTCTCGGATACCGCGCGCAGTAACTAAAGTGCGCGCAGTATGGAGGTCATCTAGCCTTGTGTATAAGATATGTGTTATAGGATGGTGAGCCAGTTATTATAAGTTGGGATGCTTATGTTTTGGAATTAGGCCAGAGCACCTAGATTTTAAAGGCCAATGCGCTTGTTTTGTATGACTCATGATTAATATAAAATACACCGTTGCGCACAGACTGACCACGATAAAAGAGATGGGGGCTGATCTCCACCAGTTAGGGAAAGGGAGGGCCAAAAGTTAAGGGAAAGGGATAAGCTAGAGAGCTTAAGCCAAAAAGGAATATTATATTAATAATTCTTAAAACATAAAGCATGGATAATTATTTTATCCTAAGTTCTAAAGTTGGGGACAAGTGGACCAAAGTAGCTTCCAACATGACAAGTGTCCAGTTGGATACATGCATACATATCATGGGGACTTATCTCATTTGGACAGCTTGACCATCATTCATAGGGGGATTCTTACGATCATCTCTCCCATGGTTCCTCCCATCATTTAGTCATCCAATCAATGATTCCATGACCATTTCACTCACGCAGTCAGTTATCCTTCAGACATTCATTTCACTGTATCTGATCCTGTTTCCATAACCATGTTTCCGATTGGTGTACCTGGTTAGCTTGGGAGCGGGATTGAAGAAGTGGGTTGTCAGGCCTGTGGAAAATTGAAGAGGCGGGTTGTCAGGACCATGAGCAATTCTCTGAGTGAGAGAATTGTTGGGAATTTATTTCCTGAAGGTTCTAAACTGCAACTACAGTGCTCTGAGACTTCTTGTCCGGCCAATTGCTGAATCCCTGGAAGGGAAGTTGGGCAGCCGAGGGACTGTTGAGCAGAGAAGGGGCACACTTCCTTGGGTGGGACATGCATGTGGGGAATGAGAGGTTGTAGGTTGTTAGTTGAGTGAGCACCTGAGACAGAGTCTTTCCTGTTGTCTAGAAGCCTTTAGCCTGGATAGGAACCCCTTTACCCGGGTGGAGTTTAGTCCCAGCTCGGGGGTGACTCACTTTTGAGAGTGATGAACAGTGTAGTCTAAGGATGAGAGGTTTGTGGATGGTCTGCACGCAGTTGGTGACAATATTTCCAAGATAAGTACCAATCATGTGATAAATTTACATGATGCATTATTATTTATGTGCTTAAGTTACAGTTTATCATATGTGTGACTATAACTGTCTGTATGTTTATGGGTATTTTCCTGTATATGCTGCATGTTTGTGTTTACCATTATTTCAGTATGAAATCGTATATTTACAGGATGTAATTGTTTGTTTACGTTTATATGTAAAGCTTCCGCAAGAAGTGTTGTATGTATATGTTATAATTGCATGCAATTGAAGAGAAAACTTATGTGGCATAGCTCAGTTGAATATTGGGTATGTTACAGTATGTTCCGCAATGAGAGAACGAAAATGTTCCCTCGTGTAGCCCAACCCTTTGAAGTCTAGGAATGTTACAAAGATGTTTCAGAGCTAATTAAGGCATCTGAGGAGTGGCATGACCCGGCCAGGGGTGGCTGGGAACATTACAGGAACCCTCCAAGGGATTCAGAAGCATGTCTCAGTGAGGTGAATATCAACCATTCAAATGAAAAAGTATTGCAGAAAGGGATGTTCTCTCTATGTAATGCAAGTGTTGGAATCTATTGAGGATGAAAAACCAAACCTAGAGGACCACCCCATATTAAGAGAGTATAGAGACATGTTTCCAGAAGAGGTATCGGGTCTACCTCCAGGAAGAGACATTGAATTCTCAATAGAACTTGCACCAGGAGCAGTGTCAGTGTCTACGACACCCTATAAGATGAGTACACTAGAGCTACTTGAGCTCAAGATACAACTAAAGGAAATGATGGACAAAGGCTACATTCAGCCCAGTGTTTCTCCATGGGGAGCACCATCCTTGTTTGTGAAAAAGAAATATGGCACACTCCGACTGTGCATAGATTATAGATAACTCAATAAGACAACCATAAAGAACAAGTACCCCTTACCAAGAATTGATGACTTGCTCGACCAATTAGGGGTGCTTCTATTTTCTCAAAGATTGACTTAAGGTCTAGATACCATCAAGTCCGAATCAAGGATGAAGACATCCACAAAACAACCTTCAAGACCATATATGGTCACTATGAATTTGTGGTGGTGCCATTTGGATTAACCAATGCCCCGCCACTTTTATGTGCTTGATGAATAATGTACTTAGCAAATTCGTAGACAGATTTGTATTGGTATTCATTGATGATATCCTAATCTACTCCAAGAACAGAGAGGAGAATGAAGAACATCTTAGATTTGTACTTCAAGTACTAAGAGAGCATCAGCTCTACGCTAAGTTTAGCAAGTGTGACTTTTTTCTAGAAGCAAGTCCATTACTTAGGCCATGTTATTTCTAAAGAAGGAGTGGCAGTAGACCCTGACAAGATCAGATCTATTATGGAATGGCCTACCCCAAAGGATGTATCTAATATAATATCATTTATGGGCTTAGCAGGATACTATAGAAGGTTCATAAAAGTATTTTCCAAGATTGGTTGTCCAATCACTGCCCTTCAGAAAAAGGGGGTTAAATTCACTTGGACATCAGAATGTGAAGAAAGATTTCAGGAACTGAAATACCTTCTGACCCATGAACCCATGTTGAATATTGCAGACCCTGATAATGACTTCCTCGTGTGTATATATGCCTGTAAGGAAGGACTTAGAGGAGTCCTTATGCAAGAAGTACGTGTAATTTTCTACGAAACCAAAAAATTGAATGAGCAGGAAAACAATTATGTGACCCATGATATAGAGTTGGCTGCCATAGTGCATGCTTTAAAAATGTGAAGGAATTACCTCCTAGGTAGGAAATTTGTACTTATCACAGACCATTGTGGGCTGAGGAACCTGTTTGATCAACCAAAACTCAATGCTAAATAAGCTAGGTGGATGGCTCTCCTTAGTGAGTTTGATTTCGAAATCAAACACATCAAAGGAAAGGAAAATAGAGTGGTTGATGCCCTTAGTAGAAGTGTGAAAATGATTCACCTGGCAACGGTAAGCACCTGTGAAATGGATGTTAGGGAAAGAGTCAGGAATGCATAAGAAATAGATGCATTCTTCAAGACTGTGACCTCATACCTAAGGCAAGAGCCTACAGGGCTAAAGTATGAAGGCTATCAGATGCTCGATGAAAGCATGTTGACTTATAGAAATAGATTGTATATCCCAAGTTGTGACAACTAGAAGAGGTTCATAATGGATGAATTGCACAAGAGACCATATGTTGGTCACCCAAGTTATCAGAAAATGATCACGACCACTAGGAAATAATTCCATTGGCATGGATTGAAAAAGGACATACTTGACTATCTAGTTAAGTGTATAGAATGTCAGCAAGTTAAGGCAGACCACCAGCACCCAACAAGGTTGTTACAACCTCTACCAATTCCAGAATGGAAGTGGGAAACCATCTCCATGGATTTCATCACCATATTACCAAAATAAGCCAAGCATAATGATGTCATCATGGTAGTGGTGGATAAATTGAGCAAATCTACTCACTTCGTTCTTGTCAAATCAACTTGCAAGGAAATATATATTTCCAACATCTTCATGAAGGAGATATTCAAACTGCATGGCATGCCTAGGGAGAATGTATCTGAAAGAGACACAAAATTCACTTCAATATTTTGGAAATCCTTAATGGCTGGTTTTCAGAATAAATTGTCGTTTAGCACAGTCTATCACCCTCAAACTGATGGACGGACAGAAAGAGTGAACCAAATATTAGAAGACATGTTAAGGATGCATGTAATGCATCAGTCTAAGAAATGGAAAGACTACCTGCCATTGGTAGAATTTTCCTACAACAACAGTTATCAAGATTCACTGAAGATGAGTCCTTTTGAATCCCTCTATGGTAGATAGTGCAAGATTCAAATCAGCTAGAGTAATCCATTGGATAGAATTACAATAGGACCCAACATGTTGAAAGAAATGTAACAACAAGTGATTCAGATAAAGAAAAATCTAAAAATTGCTCAGGATAGACAGAAGAGTTACACTGACAGAAAGAGAACTCTCAGAGAGTTCAAGACAGGAGACCATGTGTATCTTAGAGTTTGATCTGGATTATTTTCAGCACGAAATTAGAGTGGAGATATAACATAGAAATATTCAGAGATATTGCAAGAGAGACAACAATATAATAGAGATATAGCGGAAATATAAAAAGATTCACAGATATACAGTAATACACGATTTCTATTAATGAAATAAATGTATAGAGACTGTAAAAGTATAGAGTGAAAGACTCGCTAGAATGGTGGTAGCTTATCTCTGAGAAGAGATGTGACGACTACTTGCATCCGTGAGAAGATGATTACAATGAGGCTCTGAAGGCCCTTTTACAATAAACGGGAATGACAAAAGTTCTAGACATCCAAAAACCTAACCCTAGGAGATGAAGCGCCAAAAGTCATGTGGGCCCCGTTTGGGTAAGTGAGTACATCAACTTCCCGAGGTCGTAACTTTTGCATACGATCTCCGTTTTAGGCGTGTGATAGCTTGTTGGAAAGGTATTGTCGAGGAGATTCATTTTTGGGGCTCAATCATGCCTTCAGATATCATTGAGAACCTCGATATAGAAAAACCTTCATTTGGACCCTCGAAATGGCCCCAGAAGTTAAAACCTGCTAAAAATAGTAAATTGCCAAAATGGTAAGAAAACTGTTTTGAGCCATTTGGAAAAGGTGGGTGGCCACCGATATCCACCTGGATCAATCCTCCCTCCTTAGGAAGAAATGGTCTCCATTGTGTTGAGTTCCCAGGGGAGAGGGAAAAGCATTTGTTGAATCTGCACCTTGGTGAGTTGCTTGTCTTGCTGGAGACGTCACACTGCTTAGTTTGTGGAAATTTGTCACAAACTTGTGGTTGGAAGGCTTGGACCTTTTTAACCAGTCTGGCTATTTTAGATGACTATGTGCAGAAGGAATCTTCCTGCTTTGCTGCAACCTTGTCGACCTGCTTCTGTTGGGTAGAAGGTGCTTTGGCCGAAGCTGTGGTGGCTGTAGTATCCTTCTGTTCACCCTTTGAACAAATTATGGAGAAGATGAATTTTGTAGTATGAGATACTACCTTGTGGCACTGTTTAGGTGGGGCAGTAGTTGGAACTACCTCTGGTATCCTATAGAGATGACCCCCCAGAGTAATAATGA
>SNQJ01S0024291.1:158151-175438 GCA_010110895.2 Picea sitchensis
ATTGTATTGTACTGAGAGCTCTTGGATTAGAGTTTTGTATGAGATTGTTTCATGATTCATGATATACATAATATATGATAGTGGGGTTTTTAGCTTTATGCTTTCCTGGTAAAACTTTTGTGTTGTGTGTTATTGATATTTCATTTTGTGCATTGTGGTTGTGATCATGGTTTAATTGCTTCCACAATATTAATAGTAGAAGCGATTCTGTATTTAACAAGTGGCGGAAATTGTTAGATCAGAAGAATTGCAGGAATACATTAATTTGTATCGAAATTTCTACACGAAGTATGGCAGAGTCCAGAAAGGATCTTCCTTAACCAAGGGAAGTACACGGTCGAAATATTAAAGAGATTCAACATGCTGGAATGAAAACCCATGAATACACCCATCGAAGCGAAGCTGGAATTGTTGGTTGATACTTCGTCAGATTTGATTGATGCCACACTGTACAGACAGATTATTGGCTCGCTAATGTACCTGACAAACACCAGACTAGACATTTGTTTTGCAATGAACACCTTGATTCAGTTTCTCGTAGAGCCCAGATGTGTTCACCTAGTGGCTGCAAAACATGTGATGAGGTACCTTAAAGGTACAATGGATTATGGTCTCAGCTATGATGGAGATCGTGACTTCACATTGAGTGGATACACTGGTGCAGATTGGGCAGGAAGCGTTGCTAACAGAAAAACCACTTCCAAATGTTGTTTCAGTTTGGGATCAGCCTTGATCTTGTGACAGAGTAGGAAGCAATCTAGTATTGCTCTCAGCACAACAGAAGCAGAGTACATTGCCGCATGTTCTACTAGCTGCGAAGCTATATGGCTTCGAAAGTTGCTAACTGGCCTATTTGACTTGGAGATGAGAGCAACTATGATTCTATGTGACAACCAGAGCTGCATAAAGATGACAGAGAATCCTATATTCCACGACAGGTCGAAGCACATAGAGATCCGCTATCATTTCATCCGCGACATGGTATAGAGAGGAGCCTTGAAGCTCCAGTACATTAGCACAAATGAACAGGTTGTTGATGTGATGACCAAACCTCTATCTCATGTAAAGTTTGAACACTTTCGAGATAAGCTTGGTATAGTCCGAAAGGATCCTCCCTGAAAGGGGGAGTATATATATGTTCCTTGCTTTTGACCTCGTTGTTAGACGTAAAGCAAGATGAGTCATTGCTTCTGACCTCGCTGTTAGACGTAAAACATGACAATGTGTGTTCCTTGCTTCTGACCTCGCTGTTAGATGTAAAGAAAGATGAGTCATTGCTTCTGACCTCTTTGTTAGACATAAAGCATGGCGATGTGTGTTCCTTGCTTCTGACCTCGCTGTTAGATGTAAAGCAAGATGAGTCATTGCTTCTGACCTTGTTGTTAGACGTAAAGCATGAAGTTGTGTGTTCCTTGCTTTTGACCTCACTGTTAGATGTAAAGCAAGATGAGTCATTGCTTCTGACCTCATTGTTAGACGTAAAGCAAGACGCTATGTGATTCCTTGCTTCTGACATAGTTGTTAGACGTAAAGCAAGATGATTCCTTGCTTCTGACCTCATTGTTAGATGTAAAGCAAGATGATGATGATTCCTCGCTTCTGACATCATTGTTAGATGTAAAGAGAGGTGATGTGTGATTCCTTGCTTCTGACCTAGCTGTTAGACGTAAAGCAAGATGATTCCTCGCTTCTGACCTCGTTATTAGATGTAAAGCAAGATGATATATAGATACCTTGCTTCTAACCTAGTTGTTAGACGTAAAACAAGATGTGACTGGCACTGAGCTACCAGCTTATCAGCTGTGACATTGAGCCAGTGTAGTACCGTGATGTGCCAGCCTAGTGTTGTGATGAGGTATCATTTTATTGATACATATTGATGCAGATGATGATGGCATTCTTTCGAGAATGATGATGATGCCGATGAAGAAAACTTTCGATGGCTCTTAAATTTGTCAGCCAATGTTCCAAGATGATATTGACGATACTATCCTCCTGATGCCACTGATGATGTAGACCTCTCTCGCCTGATGCTGTTGAAGAATACCCTTCTTGTTAAGGGGGAGTGTTAAAATAATGTAACTGCAAAGAGCATTCTTATTGTTATTTTATTCATAGGATTAATCCCCATTGTGGATTAATCATGTCAATAATTGTATTGGGACCAAATCCCCTTTTGCGGATTGGTCATCAGACAATTGTAATAGGAAGAATAAGAAGTCGGCCCCAGCAGTTATTATTAAGACCCAGAATTAAATTAAAGGTGGATTTACCCACCCAGAGTGAGAGGTCGGCCCTGCCAGTGAAGACCTTTCACACGTGCCAGTATTGTATATATAGGGAGGCTAGCGCCTCACTTTATCACACAACTCACTTTCTCATTCTCTTATGAGGCAAGCTGCAATTACCAGTTGGAGAGAGGAGGAGAAGAGTGGCGCATCTCTTGGAGAGGACTGTCTGTATTGGTTTGAGTTATCTCTTGAACATTGTATTGGCAATTTATGATAAGGAAGTTTTTGCTGGGTTTTCTTCCCCTAAAGGGTTTCCCAGGATAAATGTTGTGTCTCTTGTGAATGTGTATTTCTCAGTGATCTTGTTCTTATGTTGCTCTTATCTATTGAAATGCAAATAACTATATAATGGCATAAACATTAACAATGTGTTGTGAGAAAACTCCTGATGATGTTCATATCCTACAAAGAGGCCAAATATCCCTTAGATGATGTTCATGGCCCTTGAGATAGAGAAGCTTAATTTTGGGACTATGTTCCTTGTTTTGTTCCCCTGGTGATGGTATAGGCCTCGAGACCCATTTTTATTGTTTAAAACATACTAATGGCCCCAAATTCCCCCCACAGAGGCCAAATATCCTCTACAAAGGTCTTATGTGTGTGTTCAAGGACTACTACATGAGGCTTGATCTTCAAAAGATTCAAATAGGGCATTTGTATCTTATGTTTCTTCCCCAACCATTTTTAAGGCCTTGAGGTCATTACATGATACACAAAACCTCCTAAAGGGATTGAGGTCCAACTTGAATGCCTCCAAAACTAAATGTGGTGCTCAAAACTACAAATAGCACCCATATCCCACCTGGAGACAAAATATCCCTTAGAAAGTATATGTATGGTGGTTCAAGGCCTTGTTCATGGCCATTGAGCTCGAGAATATTTGTTTAGGGCATAAGTCCCTTATTTTACTCCCTCGGCCATGGTAAGGATCTTTAGGCCCATTCTTATTGTGCAAAACTTACTAATGGTTCCCATATTCATAGTCAAAGGCCTTGTTCATGGCCATTGAGCATGAGAAAGCTTCATTTATGGATTGAGGTTGTCATATTCCTCTCGGGATCATGGTACAGGCCTTAAGTCCCATATGTGTTGCGAAAAAACTCCTAATTGTGCCCATATCCCACCTAAAGGCTATATCACCCTTAGAGAGGATCTGTGTGGTGGTCTGAGGCCTTGTTCATGGTCACCAAGCTCGAAAAGATTCATTTTGGTCCTAAGGCCCTTATTTTCTTACCATGCCCATGGTATAGACCCCAAGACCCATTTTTATTGTTCAAAAGATACTAATGACACCAAATATCCCCTATAGAGGTCAAAGATCCATAAAGGTCTTGTGTGGTTGTTCAAGGAATACTACATCAAGCTTGATCCCAAGAATATTCATGTAGAATATACAACACACATAGGATAAACATTCCATTCCATTCATATTGTGGAACATATATTATACTTGTGAAACAAATATTCTATGGGCATGCTTTCCAATTATGGACCTTGTGCATGGTCCATCAGACCAAAAGAGAATATTTTATAACTTGGCTAGGGGGTGGAGTCATGGTTTGAACCTCTTACTTTGAGGCCAAAATAATAGATTTAACAGTGTTTGATGTAACAACAGATTATGCAATGGTGTATATGATATGGTGGTAGATGATACGGCTATAGCTGCAACTATAACATACCCATATCCCTTTCTAAGGCGCATCACTTCATTACAGTCTCTAATACCAACTAGAATATAAATATAGCATGCTAGAATACTCATGAAACTAATAACATATATTGAATCCATGAATGAAAATCATTCAATGCAACCACAACATTTACATGAGATATGTAATAGAGATATAACACTTATCTCATAAAATAATTGTCTCCAACTAGTTGCATACGAGGGACATTCCTCCCAAATGCAAGCATATTGTTCCATTTCTATCAACAATAAGACACCCTCGAGTTGGATCTATGAGTTGAAAAGGAGGGTCTGGCTCTCTTGGCTATCCACTATCCACACACAAAATCCAAATACCCAAATTTCTACTCCAACAACAATTCCAATTTGTCGGCTCTCTTTCCCCTCAAACTGCACAACCTAAGGAATGGGATTCCCTTCTCTACCACGCGGTCCCTTAGGGCATCCCACTTCCCTCCAGGGATCAAGTGCACATTAGACCAGGAAATATCTTAGCTGCAGACACCAAGAATTCTTAGTTTTTCCAGGAGTGCTCATAGTAGCATTCTCAAGGATGTTAAGTAGTTTACTCTATAGGAAACACACTTACAAGCACATAATCCACCCTTATAGGCACACAATCTACAATTCTAGCATAAAACCCAGCTCAATAAATTCTTCTCATACACAACATGGCTAGTGCACTTTCCCAGCACCAAGCTCTCCCCTTGTTGCCCAAAAACCTAATATAAAAATTTTCCCCTCTTCCTACTCAAATTTCCCTTTTCTCCATGCATGCTTTGACTCTCACACATTTCCCAAGAAATATTGTACCCAACCCATGTTGTCATATATAGGTAAGATGGAATTTCTCACGAACCTCTTACATGAGTGTACTTTGCCCATACTTCAATATCTACGTGAGATTACTTGCCCACCAACCTCTTACAAGAATTTAATGATTGTTTTGAAATAAGTCAAAGGGGTAAATATTTAATAAAAACAATGATTTATAAAATCGGTTTGGTTTTATTAGGCATGTGGAACCCCTTGGACCCCATCACTTGTGGAATCATAGCCCCCAACGTTACTTCCCCTCTCATATTGCATCCAATGATTTATTTTATTAATAGTTTCAATGCATAATAGACATAGCTCAGCCTTGGCCATATTAATCAATACAAGCTCTCTAGCCCAAAACATATTGGCTCACCATCCTATTTAACATGTGTATAATTACATTAAAATTTATGAGGATTAAAACTAGGGATGTTACAGTAACACTTCTAGGAGCCATCACAGTGGTAAATGTTACGATGGCATGGTACAACTTTTTCATATGTGAATAGCTATAAATGCACACATACGAAGCCTACATATGTTTTTGTATATGTGCATATCATACAAATATGCATATGTTGAAGAGCTTCAATAAATGTGCCTTTATAGCTACGCACATATATAGAAGTGCACATATCTAAAAATAAATGTGCATATATGGAAGTAGTTCCATACATCTCTGTAGCATGCAAATGCACATATATGGAATCCTACTTTTATATATGTGCATAGCTATAAATGTGCATATACAAAAAATTTCTTCCCTATATGTGTAGCATACAAATAAATGTGCATTTACAAAAGTGTTTATGTATATGTATATAACATACAAATGCGCATATACAGAAGCTCTTCTACATATATGTGTACTAGCATACAAATAAATGTGCATATATGGAAGTTGCAACATGCATATATGGAAATTCTCAATGCATATATGTGCATCTATTTGTTGATATCCACACATATGGAAGCTCTTCCATATATGCACTTAACATACAAATAAACACACATACATTGAAGTACTTTTATATATGTTCATATACGGAAGCATTTCCATATATGTGTATAGCACACAAATAAATGTGCATATACAGAAGCGTTTCCATATATAATTATACATAATCATTTCCGTAGATGCATGTATAATACAAATAAACATGCTTCCATATACACATTTGTATGCTACATGCATATACATAAGCACTTTCATATATTTGTGTGCTTCCATATATGTGCATCCTATGCGCATATATGGAAGCATCACATATGTATGTTTGTATGCTTTTGCATTTACGAAAGCATTGTATATGCGCATTTGTATGCTATACGCATATATGGAAGCTCAATTTCATATATGCACATTTATTTGTATGCTATACGCATATACGTAAGCTCACTTTCGTATATGCACATTTATTTGTATGCTATGAACTTATATGAATATCATATAAATAAATGTGCATATACGGAAGTGCTTTCATATATGCACATTTATTTGTATGATATCTATATACGTGCATAGCATACAAATAAATGTACATACATTGAATTTCGAGTGAGCTTCCATATATGTGCATTTATATGTTAGGTGCAATTTTGCTTCCATATATACACTTTTAGATTTAAAAATAATAATAAAATTTAAATTTAAATATTTAAATATTAACATAATTAATATATAATTATTTCAAGAATTATTAGTTATCAATATTTAGTCATTTTGTTATTTGGCACATTAATTATGAATTAAAAAGGCTCATAACATTTGATATGGTAAATAACTTATTACCAACAAAACACATTTATTTACCTAGATGGGGTGACATATGGGAGCTCTATGACACCCCCCACATGACTGGAGGAAGGTGATAATACTTTCCACACATGTTTGGGAAATGGAGGATGTAACACACCCAACCCCCTAACCCTTGCTTAGGTTGGTGGGGTGTCAAAAATTTCATCTTATTCACTTCGAATCCTTTCTCTAAATAAATCTCATGGATGGATTATGCCCGTCGAGATCTTTCTAACGACTGTAACCATGCTCAAAACCGATTACTAGATCAAAATTTATGAACTTCCAAAGTTTCTAGGCCTTCATTAGCCACAACCACCACACTATCACATGGCACCCACGTGGTTCCACGTCACATGTACAATCCCACATGTAAATTTGGCGTGAACATGGCTACTAGCATGGCACCAACCACTTGGTTCACCGAGACCCTCGACTTATTGACCCTCAGCTCTCTACTCTTGCCACTACTCAACATTCTTCGGTATCTGATATTCCAGGGAATTGGCCCAACAGGATACCAAGATATCGACCTATCGGGGTAATCGGATATCGCCCCCTAGGTAAACTAATACTCAATCCAACTCCAATCTCTCGGTCCAGTGTCTACGTTGGCGCCCATGACACGTAGCCCTACCATGCCTCACCACCTAGCTTGACACATGGTACTCATGATGCATTATGAATTGTTGCCTCAAATCTCTGAATCACCTTGACATGTGGCACAATAGCCACATGACACGTGGACCACCCACGACATGACACGTGAACTAACGTGACTATACACATCATCATCGGGCATAAGGTTCTCTACTCAAGTGTTGACACATGTGAAATTCTCATTGGTTGAATACGTTGTCTGACGTCATTGGAAGGTGTCTTCCTCCATGCACAAACTAACGAGGGAAGGTTGGAACCTTTCCTCGGAACCATTCCCCATCGGGCATCAGAATATCAAGACTTTCCCAAACGTAAATACAAACTTGACATTCTTCCAAGGTCCAGTACTCCGGTACCCCAAGGCATAAAGCCCCTTATGAGCTTCTATGAGAGATCAATGGCCAGGATCTCTCAGCATCCTATTCAAATTACCAGGATTCGATGGAACTATCCAAAGGGTCTTCACATTCAAGCAAGTCCACATTTGATTCATCTACATATCCATTGTCGACACGTTTCATACTCAGACACGTTACCTACCACGTAGACATTCCTCGTCATCGTGATGTCATCTCTCCATCCCTTGCCATCAAAAGGGTTGGAACCCCGCATGGGAACCTTGCCCCACCACATATTGGATATCAGGGATTACTATGGGGGATGAGCATTAGAGACCATTTGGGGATTTGATATGCTAATATACTGAGCTTTGACCCCCTTCCTAATCTTAATACAATGGATCTACAGCCAATATCTCTCAGCCTATAGATCTAATGATCAACGTCTGAAGGCATTGATGCAAAGGCTTGGGCCTGATAGGGCCCATGCTCAATTCACCAACAAATCAAGCGCTGAAAAGTGTCACTCCCTGTGACACTGGGGCTGTCATGTTGGCATGAAACATTACAATGAAGTCATCCTCAATCTCATTTACAAGGGAAAGGGAGGGTGGAACCAGTCACTGGAACCATGCCCCATCGGGTATCGAATGTTTTAACAAGGCCTACCATGTGAGACCTTCCATTATCCCGGGGATCCAATAGACCGATAAGTCGAGGCTCCTCCTCCAGTTCTAAAACAACTGCGATGATCGAATGGTTGTCATTCAGCCTCATCGCCAATCCAACGACCACATTTCTCACGGGTTCACACGGGTGTTTAAATGGGTTAAGGTTTATGCTTTGGACTGTCAAGTTCGCCATCTTTCCTAGTGTCTTCCATAGGGGTCTTATCTTTGTTTTCACAGACTATTGACCCATCTTCTAGTAAGCTAATAACCTTGATACTTAGATACCCAAATGAGGATTTGATTTCTTCGCAAACCTTCTATGTCAAGGAGAGGGAAGAACATGGGGTTTATTGGCCTTCTCTGGCCTTCAACACACATGCTTCATAGCTAATTTATTATCAGTTTGAAAGGAGATTACAATGCTTTATTTCGACTCAAACTTAACCTTCATTCCTTCATTTTTCTTACAAGTTCTAACTCAAAACCATACAATTTTGTTGATTGTACAAGCATGCATTATTTCATATTTACCCAGCATGTTAGAATTGCAAATAATGCAAGTATTCAATCCATGATACAGACATATCCATTCATGAATGCAATCACTAGAAACAACCATTCATTTTAGTCAGATACACAAAGTATAAAACACTTATTTGTCTACAAGTTGTAGCCATCCAACTGACCGTGGGCGAGCATTTTTCATTTTAAATTCTCTCTCTATTGACATGGCATGCCATGTGACCTACAATGATGTGGCAAGTGTACAGTGTCTACCTAGAATCTATGTGTCAATACCTAGTATTACCATGTCACTATGTAACTTACTCATGTGTTCCATTTGCATAGGGGCCGACATAAACCTAAATTGTCAATCTTAGTTTGCAAGAGAGATCTCAATCGCTCATGGTAAAAGGATCCCCCAATGGTTGATTGAATCTAGTTCATTTGTAGCATTTATTGATTAAATCTCTCTCTCTCTCTCTCTCTCTCTCTCTCTCTCTTCCAAACCTTTTTCCCATCTACTACGATGAGATCTAGATTGTTCCCAACATTCATTGATTAATTCTAGGTCATTGGCAATAGCCCTCTCTATAATATACCTAGGATATAATACAACTACAATTATAATGTAGTAAGTGTTGAAGGAAAATATCCCTGCGGACAGGTAGATCTCCTCTTGAGAGTTAGACTCTTAACTCTTAAGACAGAAGACACTTAACGTGGACACTGACTTCCTTTCGGATCTACACAAACTAATGCATGAGGAGGAAGGAGAAAATAAGTACCTTTTTATCGACGATTGTCCCTGCACGCTCCGAGTTGAGCTCCAATCTTTCGCTCCTCGATGAGCCTTGTAGACAAACAACAGTACAACCACTTCCTACTCTATTGATATTATCTTGAAATATCTATCTATCATAGACAAGTTCATGTGAGATTAAACACAAACTAGAAAGAAACAGGCCAAGTGTGTCATATAAATGAGAAAAATGACAGAAGTAGCTTACAACCATAGATGTGAATGCGACAGCTTCGTCAAGTCCCCTTTGTCTAACCCTTGCTCAAAATATCCACGATCTGGACGACAACAACTTTACTGATCACTTCCCTCCAGTTCACTGTATGTTTCCTATGAGATCATAGGTTTCATGCTTCCAATTCTTCCCCCTTCTCACCATGATAGAGCCTGCTTATATAGGTTCAAAGAGGCCTAACCTCTTGAGGTATATTTAGGGTAAGTTGAGGAATTCCATCCTTAGATCAGGGACCTTATCCTAAGATCATGGTTGAACCAAGAATTCGAATGCAACTGCCTTCTAAACTTGAAAGATTTTCCCCTTATTCTCCTCAATAGATCAATTGTTGCCCAGATTAGATAGCGCTCCCTCAAAAGGGGCATCAGGGCGCTATAGCACTCCCTAGAAGGCTCAAGGAGGGCGCCAGCGCTCCAAAGATTTGTAGCGCTCCTTCAGAGGGGTAGTTTGGTGCTATAACGCTCCCTAACACCTTATAGGGGAGCGCCAGTGCTCCTAAGGCTGATGTAGGGGAGCGTTCTCTCCCAAAACCTTAAATTAAGTGCCCCTTTCAAGTGGCAAGAGGTTCTTATCTCCAGTTAGCCATTTCTCCTTCTCCAGATCAAGTGTTTGAGGCATTTTAAGTGTCTCCTTAGTGTTGTCATCATGGAAGTATACTTTGATTGATACTTACGACACTTGTGAGCAACATGCGACACTTATGAGCAACATGCGACACTTGCGAGCAACATGCGACACTTTCCAAAGTGAGTAATGTTGATGTGTAACAAATTGCCCCCCAAAGGATGAAGTTAGAAGATGAGGACTGATAACTAAAATGCTTTGTAGACTTTCAAGCAAGGGTATAGACGTATATAACCTGACAAAAGCTACACACAAACATCCAACAAATAGCATGACATGTTTCAAACCCAAGGCAGGCATACCTATGCTTGGGTGATCAAGACTTGCAAGATATGGCCGCCATAAAATACACTGCGGATCCATAATTGTATTGATAAAAAAGGTATAGACACCGAGGATATAGTGTGGATCTATACTCTGATGACCTGAACTGATCATAGCCACGAAGAATACACAGTGGATCTATGAGATGACAAGACATAGCCACGACCAATACAAAGTGGATCTATGTAACAATATATGTGTCATTGTTCAAGAGAAACTCCTTCGCAACCTAGGAAAATTACATATCAAAGTGATCACTCAACCCAGGGTCTTCTAACCGATCCCAATGTAGTACGAATCTAACCATGTGAAGAGATGTCCTGATGTCAAACATGGCAGAAACCACTTGATTACCGATCAATGATGTAAACCGTTAACAAGTGTGAGGGAGATCACCATTAATGTCAATGATTCCCAAGGTACCTTAGTACATTTCAACGAATGTGAATGGATGAACCGGAGTCGTGTAACATACCTGCTATCTAAATTTAATTTTTTTGATCCTCTGTCGGACTTGAACCCCTAAATAACCGTGGAGACCCAGCGTAAGCTGGCTCTTTCTCTCTCCTACACGGCCTTCTGCACCTTGACCGCAGTCTTCCCTGATCTTAATTTCAGGTTATCGGGGTTTCGTCTTTCCCATTGTCAAGAGTTCTTGCACTCTACAATTCTCGATCACCGATGAACTCCCTTTTGGCCTTAGCCCCTCCCTGACTAGGCTCCTAGTCCACACGACCGTACACTCAAGACCGCAGCCTTATAGCTTTCCTTTCGTCGGGGTTTCGAGCTTTCTAATATCAAAGTGCATGCGCACCTTAGATCCGCGATCCTCCGATTCCCGACGTGCTCCAACATTCGCTAGTCCCCTAGGCTAGTCTTTTGGGGTCCATACGACCTCCCTCTATATGACCGCCACTTTACCTCTCGTCGGAGTTTCTAGGTTTTCAATGCCAAAGTGCATATGTCCACGGGATTCCTGATCCTCCGAATCCCGAGTGACTAACAGCTGGCCCCTTACAGTGGCACTATCCTCCTTCTCTGATGGGTTGACAGCTGGCCCCCACTCATCGGGGTTTCGGACTTCGTGATTCCGAAATGTAGAGATTTTGTGTCCACGGAATCCCCGATATGCTGATCCCCGACTTTCTTCAGATCTCTGACACGCGTCTTAAATGGATGGACGGTCCAGGTTAAGCCCTAGTCCATGCAACCACTTCTCGTATGACCGTAGCCATATACTTCTATCGGGATTCCTCCTATCGAAGTTTTGAAACACGTGATGTACCAACAACTCGGTTCACCGATCCCCGATTCCTGACATGTTCCTCTACCACCCTAGCCTCTCGGGCTAGGTTTTTAGTCCATGTGACCAATGTCTCTGTGACCAAAACCTTCCCTCTCATCGAGGTTTTGGACTTCGGTGTTTCACAATGTATGGACTTCTCGTCCCCGTGAGTCCCGATCCTCCGAATCCCAACTGACTGACAGCTGGCTCCCACTTATCGGAGTTTCGCAAATCGTGATCCCAAAATGCATAACCACTTTTTCCCCAGGATCCCTGATATCCCGATGACCCAAACATCGATCAACAACTTCCTATCGGGCCTTTCCCTGATGGCGCCAATTGCTGCCACGCGTCCTCCTCAAGATGGACGGTTCTGATCTCTCCGAGATTTCGAGACTTGTAATGTCCCGATTCCTTTTACCTCAGGAACTCCGATTTCCCGAATACCAATGTCTCGATGAAGGTCGGGACATCTACCTGGTGTAAGAAGGGTTAAACCCCGTGCACCTCCTATCCGATCTGACGGTTGACGGGTAAATGGGCCAAGATCTAACGGCCTAGATCCCTTCCTCCCGCGCACACTCCAAAGACTAGACTCTGAGTATCTTAACCCGATCCAACGGCTGACGAGATTTTCGAATGAGATCCAACGAATTAGATTGTCCCTCCTTATGTATTCCTCCACTACTTCGTGGATGTGAAAAGATCAATGGTTCAAATGTTCTCCTGGGCCTTGGGATCTACGATCCCGATTTCCTCGTTGTTCACGAAGATAGAGGGAAAATGGGGCAAGGTATGTAACACCCTGGTTACTTTCGTCAGTCTAACAATCGTGAATGGATATGGGTCATCCGATGAGACCTCGTTCATCGATTTGCTACTTATCCCTACACTACTATTTCGGAACCTTAAGAGGGTCATTCCTCCTCGCACAGGGTTATTAGAACTTGCCCATTTAATTCCCTTCTTCCCGGTTCTTGGAAAACCTTTCCAAGGAGGAAATCTCTGTGAAGAGTCCTATTCTAGGGCCTTCCTGGAAGCAGGCAAAAGTAAACAGCTTTTCGAGGATGGGCTGGAAGCCTAACTTAGTTCAACCTAGGCATACTTAGATTCATTTCTCAACATAAGTCATGCATGGTTTTCTCTGTCATAAGCATATATCTATATATTCTTATCAAAACACGACACAGGCATTCTTATACTGAAATCATTCATAATTTCACAGTTCTACGAGCATATATATATCAGTATATGAATTTCAAGACACAATATGTAAAACACTTATCAGAAATAACACCAGAAGTGTGTGCAACTGTTGAGAGGGGTGCTCATTTCCACCCAACCGTAGGCGTAGCGACTCCCAACGGATTTACCACTAGCCACCCCCGAGCTGAGACCACGATGCTATGAGACTGCGTCTCTCTGTCTGCCAGTGACCAGGAGTGAAGGTTGCAATCCTTCCTCTCTGCTCTCACCCACTCTGCATAATGCCAGATTTCCCCTCACGTCTCCCCCTTCCCATCACTTCTTCCATACGCCTTATCCTCTCGCGAGGTTGCATGTGGCGCGATTTCCCTCTCGCTGATCAGGCTTGACGGCTCTACGGATAGGCGGTTGATCACCTTCCCATCCCTCATTAAGCCATCAACCTACCAGCCTGCAAGGTATTAAATTTAGGGCCAGCGAGCCGCTTTTGGTTCTCCGGGCCAGTGGAGTCCAAATACGGTATTTAATTCTCGGTGGAAGTTAACGCCACCTTTTCAGGTGCCTTCCACCGCCATCGTGGTCTCTTTTCTGCACATCCCCTCTCAACAGTCCTGCAATAAGTTCAAAATGTCATTCACATTTATGATTTTGCGATAGTTCTTGGCCAGTCCAGTTATATTTACAAACTGGGGGAAACAGGGTGTTACAAGTCGAACATCCGTGGAATCATCCGATCAGAGGTCAATGGTGTAAACCCACTATCAGATGTGAGGAGGCCTGGCATTGAGGCATGCAGGTCCCAAAGTACTAACTGGTTTCTAAGTCTAATTACTATATAATGTGTTGAAGTCGACAAGAATAGACTCATCGAAGGAGGGCCTTGATGTATCCCCCATCAACGACACGAAACGGACATAGAGATGTAATTGGTAGATCAAATGAACATGGACTGACACGGGTATTGAGACAAGATATTTGTAATGTTTGATTCTCGAGGTGGACACTTCCCTTGAACACTGAGGCACAACAACAGAAACATGACATGGACCAAAACTTTATGATGCAGTGGATGTTGTGACTTACGTCAGGTGACCCAGAGGAGTGAAAGAAACTCAAAGGATTGGCTCAGTGCAGAGGTTCAGTGGATTATAATGCGTGCAAAATACACAGTGTCGTGTTCAAGGGCAACTCTAAGAATCACTAGGTAATGTTCTCAAAAGATTGCTTCGCTTGCTTCTTTCAAATTTTCCCCCATCCAGATAGACGAGTACCTCTTTTTAATTTAATGAGCTCGAGGAGGATAACACATGCTCGATATAACTCACCTTCGGTAAGTTCCTCTTCCTTTGTTTAACGAACTGGAAGAAGTAAGGGTTCGGTCCCGTATAGGCCTGTCGATGTTTGTTTTAGCGAGTCCAAAGACATAAAACTCGAAGGTTTTTCATGATTAGAGAGTCTGGAAAAACACTTAAAAGAGAACTCTCTCAGTTCCTTTTTCGTACAGTTAGTCTAATGAGGCCGAAAAAGAGATAAACTACCACTCGAAAGACGCCCTTTCGAACCTTTTAACGAGAGTGAAAGGAAGCAAGATCACTCGACGATCTTTTCATATTTAGAGAGTCTGAAAAGAGTTTAAAGATGACTCCAGGGGGTTCCTTTTTCGTGTGTCCATATGGGTCCGAAAAAGAGATAAAAGTCTACCCGATGTGTTCTTATATTCTCAAGTTTGAGAACGAACTAAGACTATGCTCATGAATGTGACAAGGTAAATAATCGATCAGAACTGCTTTGAAACCTATAGTGTCAAAACTGCAATCCAGAGGTTTAGTGAAGCCATTATATTATCAAAGAAATCCACAAATAACTATACCTTATAAAAAATAGAAATTTATAAATAGTAATACAATGAAAATTTCATTTACCATTTCATTTTGCATAAGGATTTGTAGCAGTGGAGATTCTCATTTTGGAGGTGGATCTTGTTTTGCTTGATACCGAAGCTACGGTTGACCATTTCTCTCGCTGTTTGGACCAGGTAGATATTCATCTCCCCTTCTTTCAATTACATGGTTTAATATTCATTTTCATAGCAGCATTTAATTTAAAAAATGAAGCCCTAGGTCGCTCCAAAAAAGATCAAATCGACCTCTATTAAAAATGATGGGGAAGAGACATTCTTTTGCAAAAACGTGTTTAGAAGGTGATAGCAAAGATGCCAACACCTTAATACTTAAGTGGATGGGTCGTTTTTGTTAAAGAATCCATAAGAAATTCAAAGAAAATTCCCACGCAGCCATTATGAACATCATTTTAATTAAAAACGTTTTATTGTTGCGTGAGGATTATTGAATGGTAAAGAGAGGACGTGATGATTATAAAAGAGGGTGTGGTCCTTTTTTAATAGTATGGGCATTAGATTTCATGTTTTTAAATTGCTTAAGAAATTGTCGAAATTGCCGAAAAAATTGAATAATGAAATTCTTTTTTTTTTTTTTTGTAGGTGATTTCGGCGACCATGATCGAGTGGAAAGAACGAGAGCATGAGCTCAATGATTTGGCTGCTTTGCGGAGTCCTCGTACGTGAACCACGTTGAGAGATTGTGGCCTTCTAAAATTCTTCAAGTTGCAGAAGATGAAGAAGGAAATCCTTCTGCTTGAGTACATAATCAGCTTATGGGATGTCGCAGAGCAGGGGTTCCGGATCGGGACACAGCTTCTAACCATCGAGTTGGAAGACGTATATTTCTTAACTGGCCTCTCAAAAAGAGGGGTTCCTATATATTTTTCCGGACAGAGGGCGCTTCCCGAGCATGTGGGCATGTATCTGGCACGTCATTGTGTCCCAGGAGCAAGACTGGTGGGGGTTAGAATCCCTATCAAGGATATCAGAGAGTTACCCCTTCAGTCCATTTTGTTTTCCATCATGAGTGTGACAGGAAGCACCAGCACACATCTGGCATCGAGATCATAGGTAGCTTATGGCGTACAGTGTTTGGAGCCAACACTGTTCAACTGGAGCGCAGGGTTCCTTCGGAATGTGAAGGAACAGGTTTCGCGATGTAGGATGGGGCAGAAATAGTTCGGATATGGTTTGTTTTTAGTCTCATTCTTCTTAGAGCGCATCCCCCAAATGCAGCCTCAGATTGCATTGGCGGTACGGCCAGTGGAAGAACCATGGATGGAATGGTGGACTAGTCTTTCTCCGAGACTAGTGGCAGAGTCAGAGTTTCGTTTCACCGGTGACTTCTTCGCTTGGCTGAGACGTCAGTATCTTTGGATAGAAGACTTCCCTTATGCCGATGTGGACTTTTGTGGGAGCATGGATTTGATTCTACTAGCGGGGGAAGATTGGGATGCATCAGGTGAGAGACTAAGCAACACCTTGTCTAGTTTTTGTTTTAAGTTTTTTCATGTATATATATTTTTTTTGGGTATGTGGAAGAGTTTTTTAATGGATGTATTGTTTTTTAACATGCAAAGAAGGGAACAGTGCGCTCAGCTGATATACTAGTATCGGGACGTTGCGAGGGTGCTCCAGTTGCAGTGGATCCGGGGGCACCAGTGATAGGTCTTTGGGAGGTTGAAAGAAACCTTCAAGGCCTCATGATGGGTATTCCTCCTCTACGGAGGAGAGAAGTGCCCTTACATCTACAGAGACACACTGTGGGGGTGCCAGAGAATGTTAATTCTCTACTGAGACGCATAGTGTGCACAGTGATATGTTACTCTGAGCACAATGCAGTGCAGAGAGATTATAGTCTCTCTAGTGATTGTATATTTTGTACGACTTGTCAGATGTTGTATGGGTGTAAAGACCCAAAATTTTTCTCTTCCAAATAATTTTTTGATGTAATCAAAACATTTTCAATCACGCTATGTATATATATACAGTTCCGAGTTTTTATAGTGCTAAATGATTTGTACATGATGATGACATTAATGTGATGTGTTTTAATTTACATGTGATGTACAATTTGTTTTCCTTCATGAAACCTTATCTATGGGCGAGATACCGATCCATGATGTAATTAGCTAACGAA
>SNQJ01S0024291.1:186724-220843 GCA_010110895.2 Picea sitchensis
ATATATATATATATTCTAAGTGCCACATTGTTAAGAGAGTCTGGGCATCAAATCGATAGAACCATATATATATTCCAGGTGCCACATTGTTAAGAGAGCCTGGGCATCAAATCGATAGAACCATCATTGAATCTATTGGGGTGAGCTAAATTAGGGAAGAAATCACTTGCAATGTTTCACTAGAATCGTGGATATGCCTAGTATAAGGAAAAAGGAAATATTTAAGGTAAAAAAAGCATCACTCACCAGATTTGAACTCTAACCATGTTAGTCAAGAATGCTTATACCTCTTTACATCAACCAATACCTCATACCTCAATTTAGTTATTATTAAGAGATAGTTTTTCAAGGAATTACAAAAAATGAGGATTAAAATCTCTAAAGTATTAAATTTCCAAGGGAATTAAGAAAGGGAAAAATGGATTTTAATGAAGAGCAGGGAAGATTCCCTTGCACTTGTACAAAATTTGTGTCTACTCTATTAAAATTTAAAGGTATTATCCAAGGAAAATATATTAGATTAACTATTTCTTCGAGCGAAGAGACGTTGACTTGGCGAATCAATTATCAATTTCATAAACAAGTATAATCGGAACAAAAGACGGTTTTGATGAAAACAATTTGAAATTAAGGGATTAATGATTGATGATTATAAATTCATATCCCAATTCCAAGTTACAAGTATGCTTACAAATGATGTTGACATCTCTAGGTTCTAACTGGCTAGAAACATTGGGTACGTTTAGTCTAAATGTAAAGAAGAAAATTTTGAAATTCTTCTATGAGAAGAGGAGGATAACATTACAATATTCCATTGTGGAGTAATGCATGGGAATTCCCTCATCTAACTATATAGATGAGGAGTCACCACAACAAAATTATGACAATTTAGAAGGGATGAGTACATATTTTAACAAAATTGTTATCAACAAAAGATGAAGAAATTATGCAAAACCAAAGGAAATTGGAGTGCCAAGATACATAAGTTTGCAAATTTTAACAACAAATAAAAGATTTGCAGCAAAAAAATAGCAATATAAAAATCCTCACAAAATAGAGACAAAAAATATTAGTAAAAAACTATCGACCAACGACGACAAAATTTCCCATTTAAAAAATCATAATAAATATCTACAGAAACTAATAAGTTGAAAAATGAGAAGAAGACACAACAAAAAAACAAGAACCAATTCATCAACAAATAAACCTTATTCTACTTGAATCAAGGAAGGTTATTGAGTTTCAAATCCAAACCATGGATAAGGGTATTATCACCGACCCAATCAAAGTGGAAAAACCTAATGTCATCATTACTGAAGTTTTATCAATAATAGATAATCCAAAAATTGAGTTCAAGAAACAATCCAGTGGTAAAGAAACATCTATAGATTTATTGAGGGTTTATGTATCATTGATCACTACCGATCAAGCCATATGGCAGTCAAAATATGTTGTCACACCAATGAAACCTTATCATAGTTGAATCAGGGAAGGTTATTGAGTTTAAAATCAAAACCATGGATAAGGGCGCTATCATCGGCCCGATCAAAATGGAAAAACCCAATGTTGTCATTAATGAAGTTTTATCAATTATAAAGAATCTAGAAATTGAGTTCAAGAAACAATTTGACAGTAAAACAACATCTATAGATTTAGTGATTGTTGGTGTACAATTGATTACTACTAATAAATCTATATGTTAGTGAAAAGATGTTGTCACACCAATGAATACAAAAATATCACATATTAACATGACAACACAACTAAATCATAAAAATATCAAGAAAGATCAACTTATCATAGTACCATGTCCATACCCAAATCACAAAAGTTATCACATGTAAGAATCAACGTACCAATATCCCAAGGTGCCTAACTAGAGTCAACGTTGTACTTAGATATCGAAGGATCCAAAGATCAATACAACTCAAAGTCAACAACAAAGAAGATTGAATCCAAAATCGTATCATTAAAGAGTTCCAGAAAGAATCCACCTAGAATGAATTGATCCTTTTTCTATGTGACAATATTGTTCGAGGCTTAAAACATCATATTGCCTCATGTCCTTAACCTTATCAAATAGGTGAAAGTTACAAGAAGATGGTTCCTTCTATTGGAAGCATTTTTCCTTACCCATGCTTTGAGGACAAAACATTTTTAAGGGGGGAGACTTGTAATATGCATAAGGTATATTACAACTAGAGTTATAATCTAGTTATTATGAAATAAATAACAATCTTGTAATAGTATTCAAAGTACAATTATTATGTAATGTAATGATTAATGTGTAACAAATATAAATCATTCTCTTTACCAAGGACATGACTTGTCACCCACTACATGTATCTATACATGTCCATTGTAATTATTCAATAATCAATATATATATATATATATATATATATATATATATANCCTTATGTTGCGTTCATGAATTATTTCATGAAGTGAACCAACTCTCTCTCTCCTCCAAACCTTTTTCCCATCTGCTACAATGAGATCTAGATCATCGATGTAGATTTGTCGACTCAATCTGGACCATTCACAACAACTTATCCCATCGACCCTCCTCTCTTCTAGGTTCCCTACAATAGCTTGTTGATCGTTGATGTTGTTTAGGTGATTGAATCTTAGTCATATGTGGCAATGCATTTCTCCTTCCACCAAATTTTCCCTAACATCACAAAGAAATTAAAGTGATTGATATAACTTCATTAATTAATCTAGGCCATTCACGACTCTTCCAAGGCTTTGCACTCCCACAAAAATTGAATCTCGTGAGAGGATTTGAGTTGTCAATTAAAATGGTTGAACTAATCCTAGTCATTCACTACAAATCATGCCTTGATAAAGTGTGAGTGTGCAAAATGCCAAAATATATCTCCACCATTGATCTCCATCAAGTGTGTCCATTGATTTCTCCTTAATCCAAATAAATCATCACCATTTACAAGGGTTCCAACAGTAACAATTTTTTTAATAAAATATTATGGGTAAATTTATTCATGCATGCATGAACGAAAACATGTCCAATTCATCCAGATCTTCCTAGAATCGACCATGAACCTCTTGAATTGAGATTGAGTCCACTTTTACGACTTACTCATAGGATGTTTCTAGCATTTATCCCTAATTCTCATTGAGGCTTTTTATCAATCAATTAACATGCAACCATGACTTCCATTTGAAAGATCATATTTTGGGCCCAATACAACCCAATGTTGTAACATGTGCTCTGATACTATTTTTTGGTGTCCTTTCCCATCACTGCCAACCATAGGATAGATAGCCATGAACAAGGATATCAAATTCCACCCTTCAAAGGTGATTTACCCATAATACCGACAAAGATAACCTCCCCAGAAGGACCAAAAGGAAATAAAATGCATGCACATTGCAATTCAAAATAATGCAATATAAAAAACTAGTATGGTTTCTTAGAATTTCATGACAACTAAATGCCCATGAATAGAATCAGAAATATTCACACACAACATGCATATTACATAAATACTGACAAAGATAACCTCCCCAGCAGGACCAAAGGAAATAAAATGCATGCACAATGCATTTCAAAATAATGCAATAGAAAAAACTAGCATGGTTTCTTAGAATTCCATGACAACTAAATGCCCATGAATAGAATCAGAAATATTCACACACAACATGTATATTACATAAATTTATATAACAGAGATAACAAAAATATTTCAAATTCATAGATGATGAAAGGAGACTTATATTTTAACATAAGTTGGTCTAAGAAATTGGCTACGTGAGAGAATTTTTCCACCCAACCATAGGAATCTAATGTAGATACCACCCCCAAGCTAGGTTATAAGGCCAGAATGGAAAAGGAACCAAGAAACAAACTTATATGTCTCTCTCAACCCAACCCATCTACTCTCATGCTTAGCAATTTTTCTCACCACAAACCATTATAGGCATCTCATTCAGCCTTCAATAACCATGGAACTCTCTTCCACTACCCCACACAACACAACGAAGATATTCTCTTTATCCACTCCACATTCCCTTAGAGATATTATTCCCTCTAATGCTCCTTGATGTGGACAGAAAGAGCCCAATGTCTTGTATGCTTTTTCAGAATTTCTTGTAATAACAATAGTTGGCTCTCAAGCATCCAAACAATAGAAAACTAGTAGCGACTGATGAATTCCTATCTTTCCCAACCTCTATGCTCACCTATAACCAACTATATTCCATCCTAACTCTACAATATTCCTCTTCCTAGTGATGAATTTGGTTAATTTCTTGATTAGTAAAAGTTGATAATGGAGAACACAACATGAATTACATAGTGAATATGTGAGAGTTCCGTCCACAATGATAAGGTTAATGGAAAAATTAGAGGATTGATGGACATGATGGATGACATTACTTTTGATTAGGGAAATGTAGGACTCTCACAATTCCCATAATGATTGCACTCAACCCATGCTCCTGTAACTATGTGAAAATAATTTCCCCACTAACCTCTTACATGCACTTAATTATTGGTTGATAAGTTAAAGAAGGAACATGGTATAAAGAACTAAGTTTTAAGGCCAACACTTGGCAATAGATGACTCATTTTCCCATAGGCCCCCTTTTCCTCTTCCCCTCTTGTGAAATCATAGCCCCTCTCATTCTCCATGTTGTTGACAATTTTATTGTCATTGACATCAACCTTGATAGATAGGTGAAGTATCATTGATTGATTGGTTTGAGAAGCATTGTCAATATTGGACATAGTGTTATGAAGATGACTTGAATGTCAAACATTGTCAATATTGGACATAATGTTATGATGTTGAATTGAATATCAGTAGAAATATAATATTGACTAATATATTGTATGAGCTTGATGCACTCATCCTATATTGTATTCGGTTGATGAAATCACCCTAATGGAAATATTGTTTATGGTGGATTGTGTCATTAACATCCATGCACAAAAACAAATTGTGAAGAAATTGTCCAAATAAAAAGGATAAGTGGAGAATCCAATATGGATGCATACAAATCACAAATAAGAATGTTGGACATGGTGTTATAGTGTTGGCATTGATGTCAAATAAGATTACTATGGGCATCAGTGTAGTCACTGAGTCAATAAGTCTGGTATAAACATCTCAGCAAGAAGTTGAAGTTGAAGAAGTTGAAAAATTTTAAGGTCGAAGTCAAAAAAACTGGGGATTGAAATCGAAGGTTGAAAACAAAGAGGTAGAATAAGTCAAAGGTCTAAATCAGATAAGTATAAGAATTCGAAATCGAAGAAGTAAAAAATTGAAGCTGGATTTGAAGTTGAAACCGAAGCAATTCGAGACAACCAAAATCAAATTACACAAGTCGGTTTTCTTCTAAGTCAAGTTGGTCCAAGTAGAAGTGAAGTAAATTACCCCGAAAGCCAAAGTCAAAAGAAAATTGAGCTGGGAAATTCAAGTCGGCCAAACCAAGTCGGGATGACCAAAGTCAAATCTCTCAAGTCGGTTTTCTTCTTAGTCAAGTTGGTCCAAGAATGAAGTAACCTAAAGGTCGAAGTCGAAGCAAACTTAAATTGGGAAATAAAATTCAGGTTGAGGCTAAAGCAAGTTGGGTGGACCAGAATCAAAACACTCAAGTCAAAATTTATCCTAGTTGAGTCAACCAAAAAGATGTTTATCAGTCGAATGAGGAAGTAAATACGAAAAAGGGTGAAGACCAAGTCGAATATTTAATGACTAGCAGTTGAGAGGGAACTGATTTTAATATCTACCATCAAGCAAAATGTTTACAATTTGAGTTTAAATAGTCACCAACAAAGGAGATATGTGGAGGTCGATTTAGACATTCATGAAAAAGTAAAATGTACTAAAGTTGATCTGGCATCCGACGATGAAAGGAAAATATGGGTAAGTTGATTTCAAAGAACCACCTGTACCGGCCACCTCACACATGTTCTGGGGGGATGTAACACACCCACAGTGGGGAATTCATATTTTCACTCTTCGTAGAAGAATCAATACCCTCATTTGGGGTCTCTATTCCATTCTTCTCTTCCAGAGCTTTCCAGGCATGATCTCCATGCTCTGAAATGAGCTCAGAGTTAGCAGATATCCTCTCCCAAGTTCTTCGGGTTCTTTTATCCCCCTATACTTGCATATGACCACGGGATAGACTAGACGCCAATACAACAAGTGTCAAGACGACCACTACGCGAATCCTCCGGAGTGGCAAACCTCTGACGTTCACGATCTGATGCCACATGTCCTCAGGGATTTTGACGGCCCTGATTTATTTCGAGACTTTAGCGTTCAGGACTTTCAAACATTCCTACACCTTTTTCCTTCGAAGTACTATGTACCCAGAGTTACAGATCGAGCACCACATGTCCCTCATGATTGACGATTATGATCTTCTTCGAGACTTCGATGTTTGGGAGTCTCAGACGCTCACACCACCTTTTTTTCTTAGAGTGTTTTCTTCTGAAGTTAGGGATCGTGCGCCATGCGTCCCTCTCATTCGATAGTGGGGATCCACTTCGGGCATCCCTCTACTCCGCGTTGTCAAGATGGGGTTTGGTCCTCCATTCTGTCGCTCGCTTTCTGAACCGAGGGATCTCTGCATCTGAGTTCTGTAAGCCTCACGCAGCTCTGAAACCCAAAGCCTGTGATGTATTCTTGAGAATTTGATACACCCTCCATCTGAACCGTCGAGTCTGTGTTCAAGCTCTGCATGAATTGCTTATCACGCATCCTGCAAACGGGTGTTATATGAACCATGTTGTGTCTTAGTGGCATGTTGTTGTTTCATGTTTCCACACCTCGTTTTCCTGTTGTTGTTGTCACTTGTGAGTTAACCCAAGTTGTTGTCATTGTTGTCATCCTGAACTTGTGGGAATTGAAGTGGAAACTAGTGGAAGAGTCGGGTTGTTAGGCTCTTTGTAGAAGAGGCAGGTTGTCATGCCTATGAGCAACTCTGTCCAGGTGAGGGAGTCTGCTGGGAAGTGGTTTTCTCCCAGAGCGAGTCCAACACTAGCTACGGAGCTCTCAAACTTCCTGATCTGGCATGTTGTTGAGGCCCAGAGAGGGAGGTGAAGCACTGAGGGACTATGATTGTGAAGGTGTATACTCCCAGGTGGAACAAGAATGTGGGGAATGAGAGTCCGTGAGTAGTGGGTGTAAGAAGACTCCTCGGGAGAATCCTTCTGATTGCTCTATGCAGTTTTTCCTGTAACTTCATCCTAGCCTAGGATTCTTTTGCCTTAGGTGGATCTTAGTCCCAGCTCTGGGGTGACCCACTGCTCAGAGTGATGAGAAGCGTGGTCTAAGAATGGGAGGTTCGTAGAAGTTTTGCACATGGTTGGTGGTGTTACTACAGTTTCAAAGATAAGTATATGCATGTGTTTAATTTCAATTAAAATGCATGATTGTGATGCTTGCAATATTATCACGTATTCCGTTGCGATGATAATTACTGTTGATTCCATTAATTTTATATGTTAGCAGTAATTATATGTTTACTCTGTTAAGCCATTAACTTCATTTAAATGCATACTACATAAGTATGAGAATGTTTCTGCATAGTAGTGTTTCCTAGCAAGTGGGTTGTTGGCTAGGGACGTTACAATATGGTATCAGAGCCATATTTTCAATGTTGAGCCTAGATGGGCCAGATAAGTTGTCTTTGGACCCAAGGTTTTGAGAGGAAATTGTGTCTGGAGGACTAATTTCGAACCTTGGAATGTTTTTGAGTGCCAACGGGTTACTTGGTCATGTACGAAGGTTAGGAGAAGTGGTAGTAGAATAAAACTAAATTCGGTGTAGTATTTGACCACAGAGAGAGAGGGTGCTCAACACTTGGGGTGTTGGAGCCATAGGATCTGTTTGGAAAGAAGGGAAAAACCTTTATGGTCGTCAGATCCAGAAAAGGTGTCGAGAGTATATCCAAGAAGCCTTTCGGGACTTCGACTGTCGGGAAAAGAAGTGTGCACTGAGGCACAATCCCTCAAAACTTTGAAGTCCTAAGAATATCTACATCGTAGATCTAGGAAAAAGATCTCGTCTGTTGGATCGAGCAGAAGAGCAGAGGGTGATTTTGGGATTTTGGATGTCGGGAGAAGTGGGATGTGTTGATAAGATTAAGCCTCCTACGTTTGATGGAGAACATCAGAAGGAGGAAGATGTTGAAACATGGTTGTTTGGTATGAGGAAATACTTCCAACTATAGAATTATTCCTCTCATGCAGAAGGAAGAATTGCGATGTATCAACTGAAAGGAAAAGCATCCATGTGGTGGGATCAACTTGTTGAGGTGCAGCACATTAGAGAGAAAGATATCACTTGGAAGGAATTCAAGAGGTATTTCGAGAAGAAGTATTTGACTAAGAGATATTATGACAGAAATATGAAAGATTTCTTTGAACTCAAGTTAGGTAGCATGACCATTGACGAGTATGAACGTAGGTTTTTGGAATTGCTAAAGTATGTTTCGTTCATCAAAGAGGAGAATATCAAGATTCAAAGATATTTGAGTGGACTGCCATCTTCCATTGGGGACAAGATCCAATATGATTACCCTAAGACCATGGAAGAAACAATAATAAGAGAGAAATGCTTATATGAATAGAAAAGAGAAAATCCTACCTTTCGGAAGGCTTGGGATGACCAAAAGAAGTTTAAGAAAGAGCAGAGGCAGAAGGGAAACACACCTCCCTTTTTCAGAAACAGTCCTCAAGGAAAGCCATCGTTTAGCAATCCGAGAATGGTTGATGTACGAGAACAAAGGCCAAGACAGATGCCCATCCTGTGTTGGGGCTATCAGGGAAACCATAAGTACAGAGATTGTCCCCACAAAAATGGAAAAGTGAGAGTTTTCCATAATGTTCAACAAGCTGAAACAGTGGAGGACATGGGCAGTAGAATGCAAAGGATTTATGTAGCCCTGGACAACAAGCAAGTTGAATTTCAGTCACACATGATTGAAGTAGAAGGTATGATCAACAACCATGCCTTTACTATTTTAATTGATTCAGGAGCTAGCCATAGTTATATAGATCCTAGAATGGTGGAAAGTTTGCATTTGTCGAGAAGGAAACATGAAAAGTCTTGGTTACTAAAGTTGGCCACAGAAACCAAGAGAAAAGTCACTGAGTTAGTTAAGTCTTGTCTAGTGAACATGAATGGACTGAGCACAAAGGCTAAATTGAATGTTCAGCCTTTAGGTTATTATGACTGTCTAATTGGGATGGACTGGTTGGACCAACACCATTCCATATTGGATTGTCTTAACAAGGCATTCACTTGCCTGGATGAGGAAGGGAATCAAAAAACAGTCCAAGGAATTCCCAAAGTTGTTGCTATCAAAGAAATCTCAGCAATGTAGCTGAAGAAGTGCTACAGAAAAGGTTGTCAATTATTTTCAGCCCAGGTGGGAGAAACACCTAAGGATAAGATTTCAAGTGTTGGGGATCATGTGGTACTAAAAGAGTTTGAATATGTATTTCAAGAGGTACATGGATTACCTGTGAAAATACATATTGACTTCTCTGTAAATTTGATGCCTGGAGCAGCTCCAGTGTCGAAAGCTCCTTATAGAATGAGTACGTTAGAGCTGAAAGAACTGCAATTGCAGCTTGAAGAGCTTCTGAAAAAGGGGTATATACACCCAAGTGTGTCACCTTGGGGTGCCCCAGTCCTGTTCATGAAGAAGAAGGATGGAACACTGAGATTGTGTATCGATTTCAGACAATTGAACATAGTGACTGTAAAGAACAAGTATCCTTTACTGAGGATTGATGACCTCTTCGATCAGTTGAAAGATGCGAAGATATTTTTGAAGATAGACCTCAGGCCGAGATATCACCAGGTAAGGATAAAGGATGAAGACATCATCAAGACCACCTTTAGAACAAGGTATGGTCATTATGAGTTCACAGTGGTGTCATTTGGGTTGTCGAACGCACCCGTTGTTTTTATGTGTCTAATGAATGGTGTATTCAGGGACTATCTAGACAAGTTTGTCATAGTCTTCCTGGATGACCTTCTAGTGTATTCCAAGTCAAAGGAAGAGCATGAACAACATCTTAGGATGGTGTTACAGGTGCTAAGAGAGAACCAACTATATGCCAAGTTGAGAAAATGCTCATTTTATCAGGAGCAGATCCATTACTTGGGGCATATTATTTCGAAGGATGGGATAGTTGTAGATCCTAAGAAGATTGAATCCATTAGAGAATGGTTAGCACCAAAGAACATGACAGAAGTTAGATCCTTCATGGGTTTAGATGGTTATTACAGAAGGTTTATTGCAGGGTTCTCGAGGATAGCTCACCCTTTCACTTCCTTCCAAAGGAAGGAGAAGAAGTTTTAGTGGACAGAGGATTGTGAGAAAATCTTTCAGCGATTGAAGCAACTATTGACCTATGCTCCAATCTTAAGGATTGTAGATCCAAATGAAGATTTCATGGTGTACACTGATGCATGCAAAGAAGGACTGGGGGGTCCCTTAGTCAGAATGGATTCGTAATTTGTTATGAATCCAGAAAGTTGAAAGAGCATGAAAGGAACTATGCCACTCATGATTTGGAGTTGGAAGCCATAGTACACGCTCTAAAGAAGTGGAGGCATTACCTCATGGGAAGGAGGTTCGAACTGAGAATAGACCATAATGGTCTGAAGTATTTGTTTGATTAGCCAACCTTGAACGCTAGGCAGAGTAGGTGGTTGGAGTTTATCTGTGAGTACAATTTTGATATCAAGCATATCAAAGGGAAGGATAATAAAGTGGTTGATGCACTCAGCAAGAGAGTACACGAGTTACATGCTAATCATGTAATTTATTGGAAAGTGATTCAGGTGGAATAGGAAGGTGTCCTGCAAGTGCATCTTGTGTGCATATTGGACCGAAAAGCAAACAGTTCAAGAATCGAGCCATAGGGCTTGTAAAAGTCTAGTGGATCCAGTACAGTCCTGAGGATGCAACATGGGAGCATGAGGATGCTATGCAGGCAGAATACCCGCATCGTTTTGAAAAATTTGGAAATCTTGATGATGTTGTGAAAAGATTTTCACCGAGGACAGTGCAAAAATAAGGGGAGGGGATTGTAATATCCCCCGGTAGTGCCCCAGTTATATTATGAATTGTAATCATGTTTATAAATTTTAAATTATGTATTGTAGACTGGTGAGCTGAGTATTGATAAGTTGATAGGATTATGTGTTTATTAGGTAGGAGAGCCTAAGCATTAAGGCCATGATGTCTATTTTTGTATATGTAATATGAAAAACATTAATAAAAATATAAACATTGTTGTGTGCAGACCGACCACGAAGAAAGAGTGATGGGGGTCTAAGATTCCACAAGATGGGTAAGGGAAAATGGGTTGAAAGGTTGGAAAGATAGGCTAAGTGTTGAGCCTAGGGGATTAAGTCCTTAGGAATAATAATTTATTATTATTCCAAAAGTTATGTGAAATGTATGTTTTTTTATCCTAAGTTCCTAGAAGGGGGAACGTGTGCAAAAGGGAACGCATGCTGATGGAGAGCATGCAGCCTCATGGGTGACATGTGTCAGTCCAGGCACATACAATGTAACCTAAGAATTGATCTGAGATGGGGGTTGGTCCTCCATTCTATCGTCCTCTATCTGAACCGACGGATCTCCGCGTCTAATTTCTTTAAGCCTCATGCGGCTTTGAAACGTGAATCCTGTGATGTATTCTTGAGAAGTCGATACACCCTTTGTCTGAACCGTTGATTCTGTGTTATACCTTTGCGTGAATTGCTTGTCACACATCCTACAAACGGGTGTTATCTGAACCGTGTTGTGTCTTAGTCGACTGTTTTCGTTTCCTGCTTCCACACCTTGTTTTCCTGTTGTTGCTTTCACCTGTGAGTTAACCCAAGTTGTTGTCATTGTTGTCATCTTGAACTTGTGGGAATTGAATTGGAAACTGGTGGAAGAACCAAGTTGTCAGGCCCGTGGTAGAAGAGGCAGGTTGTCAAGCCTATGAGAAACTCTCTCCAGGTGAGGGAGTCTGCTGGGAAGTGTTTTTCTCCCAGAGAGAGTTTAGCACCAGATACGGAGCTCTGAGACTTCCTGATCCGGCCTGTTGCGGAGGCCCTGAGAGGGAGGTAAAGCACCGATGGACCGTTATTGTGAAGGTGTATACTCTTGAGTAGAATAGGCATGTGGGGAATGAGAGTCTGTGAGTAGTGGGTGTAAGAAGGCTCCTGGGGAGAATCCTTCTAATTTCTCTGTGCAGTTTTTCTTGTAACCTCGGCCTAGCCTAGGATTCCTTTGCCTTGGGTGGAGCTTAGTCCCAGCTCAGGGGTGACCCACTGCTGAGAGTGATGAGCAGCATGGTCTAAGGCTGGGAGGTTCGTGGAAGGTCTGCACATGGTTGGTGGAGTTACTATAGTTTCAAAGATAAGTATATGCATGTGTTTAATTTCAATTAAAATGCATGACTGAGATGCTTGCAATATTATCATGTATTTCGTTGCGATGATAATCATTGTTGATTCCATTAATTTTGTATGTTAGCAGTAATTATATGTTTACTCTGTTAAGCCATTAACTTCATTTAAATGCATACTACATAAGTATGAGAATGTTTCCGCGTAGTAGTGTTGCCTGGCAAGTGGGTTGTTGGTTAGGGACGTTACAATATGGTATTCCCTCAGTTCAAACAGTGGACAAAAGAATGGAGGACCAACCCCCATCTTGGTTCAATTCTTCGGTTAAATTACATGTTCCTAGCTCGACACATGTCGCCCATGAGGTTGCATGTGTTCCCTTTTGTGCATGTTCCCCCTTCCAGGAACTTAGGATAAAAACATACATTTCACATAGCTTTTGGAATAATAATAAATTGTTATTCCTAAGGGCTTAACCCCCTAGGCTCAACACCTAGCCTCTCTTTCCAACCTTTCAGCCCCTTTTCCCTTACCCACCTTGTGGAAGCTCAGTCCCCCATCACTCTTTCTTTGTGGTCGATTTACACGCAGCGATGTTTATATTTTTATTAATGTTCTGCATATTACATATAAAAAAGCAGGCCCCTACCCTTTAACACTTAGGCTCTCTGACCTATTAAACACATAAGACTATTAGCTTATCAATACTCAGCTCACCAGCATACAATACATGATTTACAATTCATAAACATGATTACAATTCATAATATAATTGGGGCAGTACCAGGGGATATTACAATCCCCTCCCCTTATTTTTGCATTGTCCTCAGTGCAACTCTTTACACAGCATAAGCAAGATTTTCAAAATTTTCAAAAGATGTGGGTATTCTGCCCACATAGAATCCTCATGCTCCCATGTCGCATCCTCANGGGGATATTACAATCCCCTCCCCTTATTTTTGCATTGTCCTCAGTGCAACTCTTTACACAGCATAAGCAAGATTTTCAAAATTTTCAAAAGATGTGGGTATTCTGCCCACATAGAATCCTCATGCTCCCATGTCGCATCCTCATGACTATACCAGGTCCACTGGACCTTTACAAGCCCTATGGCTCGATTCCTGGGATGTTTTCTTTTTTGGTCTAATATGCGCACACGATGCACTTGCAGCACACCTTCTTGTTCCACCTGAATCACATTCCAATCAATTACATGATTAGCATCAGGTATATATTTCTTAAGCAATAAAACATGAAACACATTATGTACAGTCATGGATGCAGGTAATGCAAGCATATATGCAACTGGCCCAATCCTTTCTAGGATTTCAAATGGCCCACAAAATCTGGTTGCCAACTTGGCGTAGTTTCCCAGCTTCAAGTAACTTCTGTTAGCTTTTGCTTTCAGAAAAACATGATCACCCACTTTAAACTTTCTGTGGATTTTGTTCTTATCAACATAACTTTTCTGCATGTCTTGGGTAGCCTTTAAATTCTACTTAATTTTTAGCATTTGTTCTTCCATTTCCTTGAGAAATTTTGGCCCAACTACTGCTCTATCAACTCGATTATCCCAGCTTACTAGAGTATTGCACTTTTTGCCATAAAGTGCTTCAAATGGGCTCATCTTCAATGATGCTTCATACCCATTATTGTAGGTGAATTCTAACAAGTGTAGGTAGTCTTCCCATTTCGATGGTTTGTCCATCACATACATCCTTAGCGTGTCTTCTATTACTCTGTTCACCCTCTATGTCTGTCCATCATAATTAGGATGATAAGTTGTGCTAAAGTTCAGATTCATTCTGAATCCTTTGAACAACCCCTTCTAGAAATTCAAGGTAAATTTTGGGTCTCTGTCAGACACAATTGTCTTAGGGATTTTCTGCAATCGTGTTATTTCCTTCACAAAGATGTCGGAAACATCTGCTTCCTTTTGAGTAGTCTTTAATGGAATGAAATGGGCAGCTTTCGTAAGCTTGTCCACTACCACCATAATTGAGTCATGTTGCTTGCCTGTTCTGGGAAATCCTATGATGAAGTCCATTGTCACCACTTCCCACTTCAACTTAGGAATGGGTAAAGGTTGCAGCAACCCTGTTGGGTGCCTATGCTCAGCTTTAACCTTCTAGCACTCCATACATCTAGCGATGTATCCAACAATATCTTTCTTCATACCTGGCCAAAAGTAATGGATCTTGACTGCTGCCATGGTTTTCTGATATCCAGGGTTCCTTGCATAAGGAACATTATGCATTTCATGCAAAATCATATGTTTCAAGTCCTAGACATTAGGTATATAAATTATGTTTTTATACAGAAGTATTCTATAAGTTTCATGTTTATATATCTCCACTTTCTGTGGCATCTCACCTTGTTGTAGCTTTTCTATCAGCTCCAAGAAATGCAAATCTACATTTGCAGCTTCCAAAATTCTTCCCTTTATATCAGTTCAGTATGTGCTAATGGTTGTAGCATGTAACTCGTGTACTCTCCTACTGAGTGCATGAGCCACTTTATTCTCCTTCCCTTTGATATGCTTGATATCAAAATCATACTCACAAAGAAAGTCCAACCACCTACTCTGCCTAGCGTTCAAGGTTGGTTGATCGAACAAATACTTCAGACTGTTATGGTTTGTTCTCAGTTCGAACCTCCTTCTCCTGAGGTAATTCCTCCACTCGTTTAGAGTGTGTACTATGGCTTCCAACTCCAAATCATGAGTGGCATAGTTCCTTTCATGCTCTTTCAACTTTTTGGATTCATAATAAATTACGAATCCATTCTGATTAAGGAATCCTCCCAGTCCTTCTTTGCACGCATCAATGCATACCAAAAAATCTTCGTTTGGATCTGTAATCCTCAAGATTGGAGCCCTGGTTAATAGTTGCTTCAATTGTTGAAAGCTTTTCTCACAATCCTCTGTCCACTGAAACTTCTTCTCCTTCCTTTGCAAGGAAGTGATAGGGTGAGCTATCTTCGAGAACCCTACAATAAACCTTCTGTAATAACCAGCTAAACCCATGAAGGATATAACTTCTGGCATGTTCTTCGGCACTAACCATTCTCTAATGGCTTCAATCTTCTCAGGATCTACAACTATCCCATCCTTCGAAATAATATGCCCCGAGTAATGGATATGCTCTTGATAAAATGAGCATTTTCTCAACTTGGAATACAGTTGGTGCTCTCTTAGCACCTGCAACAGCATCCTAAGATGTGTTTCATGCTCTTCCTCCGACTTGGAATACACCAAAATGTCATCCAGGAAGACTATGACAAAATTGTCTAGATAGTCCCCGAATACACCATTCATCATACACATAAAAACAACAGGTGCGTTCGACAACCCAAACGGCACCACTGTGAACTCGTAATGACCATACCTTGTTCTAAAGGCGGTCTTTTTGATGTATTCATCCTTTATCCTTACCTGGTAATATCTTGACCTGAGGTCTATCTTCGAAAATATCTTCGCATCCTTCAATTGATCGAAGAGGTCATCAATCCTCGGCAAAGGATACTTGTTCTTTACCGTCACTTTGTTCAATTGTCTGAAATCGATACATAATCTCAACGTTCAGTCCTTCTTCTTCACGAATAGGACCAGGGAACCCCAAGGTGACACACTTGGGCGTATGTACCCCTTCTTCAGAAGCTCTTCAAGTTTCAATTGTAGCTCTTTCATCTCTGGCGTACTCATTCTGTAAGGAGCTTTCGACACTGGAGCTACTCTAGGCATCAAATTTACAAAGAAGTCAATATGTATTTTCGGAGGTAATCTGGGTACCTCTTGAAATACATCTTCAAACTCTTTTAGTATCGCATGATCTCCAACACTTGACATATTATCCTTAGGTTTTTCTCCCACCTGGGCTGCAAATAATTGACAGCCTTTCCTGAAGCACTTCTTCAGCTACATTGCTGAGATTTCTCTGATAGCAATAGCTCTAGGAATTCCTTGGACTATTTTCCGATTCCCTTCCTCATCCAAGGAAGTGACTGCCTTGTTACGACAGTCCAAGATGGCATGGTGCCATTCTAGCCAGTCCATCCCAATTACACAGTCATAAGAACCTAAAGGTGGAACATTCAATTCAGTCTTTGTTCTCAGTCCATTCATGTTCACTAGACAACACTTAGCTAACGGTCGTAAAGGTTTTTCCCTTCTTTCCGAACAGATCCTACAGGTCCAACACCCCAAGTGTTGAGTGACCTCTCTCTCTGTGGTCAAATACCACGCCGACTGTGGTTTTATTCTACCGCCACTTCTTTTGAGCTTCATACACGACCAAGTAACTCGTTGGCATTCAGAAACATTCTAAGGTTCGAAATTAGTCCTCCAAACACAATTTCCTCTCGAAACCTTTGGTCCAAAGACCACTTGTCCGGCCCATCCAGGCTCAACGTTGAAACTACGGCTCTAATACCATATTGTGATATCCCTCGGTAGTGCCCCAGTTATATTATGATTTGTAATCATGTTTATGAATTGTAAATCATGTATTGTAGGTTGGTGAGCCGAGTATTGATAAGATCATGGGCTTATGTGTTTATTAAGCCAGAGATCCTAAGTGTTAAGGCCAAGAAGCATGTTTTTGTATATGTAATATGCAGAAATTTAATAAAAATATAAACATCATTGCGTGCAGACCGACCACGAAGAAAGAGTGATGGGGGACTAAGCTTCCACAAGGTGGGTAAGGGAAAAGGAGTTGAAAGGTTGGAAAGAGAGGCTAGGTGTTGAGCCTATGGGCTTAAGTCCTTAGGAATAATAATTTATTATTATTCCAAAAGCTATGTGAAATGTATGTTTTTATCCTAAGTTCCTGGAAGGGGGAACATGTGCAAAAGGGAACGCATGTTGATGGATCGCATGCAACCTCATGGGCGACATGTGTCAGCCCAGGCAAATGCAATTTAACCAAAGAATTGAGCCGAGATGGGGGTTGGTCCTCACTTCTGTCATCCATTGTCTGAACTAAGGGATCTCTGTGTATGAGTTATTTAAGCCTCACGCAGCTCTGAAACCCGAAGCCTGTGATGTATTCTTGAGAAGTTGATACACCCTCCGTCTGAACCGTCGATTTTGTGTTCGACTTCTGCGTGAATTGCTTGTCATGCATCTTGCAAATGAGTGTTATATGAACCATGATGTGTCTTGGTGGTATGTTTCTATTTCCTATTTCCACACCCTGTTTTCTTGTTGTTGTTGTCACCTGTGAGTTAACCCAAGTTGTTGTCGTTGTTGTCATCCTGAACTTGCAGGAATTGAGTTGGAAACTGGTGGAAGAATTGGGTTTTCAGACCCATGGTAGAAGAGGCAGGTTGTCAGGCCTGTGAGAAACTCTCTCCAGGTGAGGGAGTCTGTTGGGAAGTGGTTTTCTCCCAGAGAGAGTCCAGCACCAGCTACAGATCTCTCAGACTTCCTAATATGGCTTGTTTCCAAGGCCCATATAGGGAGGTGAAGCATCGATGGATTGTGCTTGTGAAGGTGTATATTCTAGGGTGGAACAAGAATGTGGGGAATGAGAGTTCGTGAGTAGTGGGTGTAAGAAGGCTCCTGGGGAAAATCCTTCTGATTGCTCTGTGCAGTTTTTCCTGTAACCTCAGCCTAGCCTAGGATTCATTTACCTTGGGTGGAGCTCAGTTCCATCTCAGGGGTGACCCACTGCTGAGAGTGATGAGTAGCATGGTCTAAGGCTGGGAGGTTCACGGAAGGTCTGCACGTGGTTGGTGGATTTACTACAGTTTCAAAGATAAGTATATGCATGTGTTTAATTTCAATTAAAATGCATGACTGTGATTCTTGCAATATTATCATGCATTTCATTGTGATGAGAATTACTGTTGATTCCATTAATTCTATATGTTAGCAGTAATTATATGTTTACTCTGTTAAGCCATTAACTTAATTTAAATGCATACTACATAAGTATGATAATTTCTCCGCGTAGTAGCATTGCCCGACAAGTGGGTTGTTGGCCAGGGACGTTACAATATGTTATCAGAGCCATAGTTTCAACATTGATCCTGGATGGGTTGGATAAGTGGTCTTTGGACCCAAGGTTTTGAGAGGAAATTGTGTCTGGAGGACTAATTTCAAGCCTTAGAATGTTTCTGAGTGCCAACGGGTTACTTGGTCATGTACGAAGCTCAAGAGAAGTGGCGGTAGAATAAAATCGCAACCGGTGTGGTATTTGACCACAGAGAGAGAGGGCACTCACCACTTGGGGTGTTGGAGCCATAGGATCTGTTCGGAAAGAAGGGAAAAACCTTTGCGACTATTAGATCCGGAGAAGGTGTCGAGAGGATATCTGAGAAGCCTTTCGGGAGTTCAGTTGTTGGGAAAAGCGGGGTGCACTGAGGTACAAACCCCCGAAACCTGAAACTTCGAAGTCCCGAGATGATCTACACCATAGATATGGGAAAAATATCTCATCTGTTGGATTGAGCAAAGAGCAGAGGGTTATTTCGGGAGTTCGACTATCAAGAGAAGTGGGATGTGCTTATGCACAAACTCCCAAAGCCTAAAATCGTGAAATCCTGAAGAGTTGAAGTAGTGGGTCGGGTCGACATCACTTGGATGGATGTGGACCCATGAGATGTGTCCCACGTGCCAGTGGGCCCCGAAGGAAAAGTAGACGCAGTGGGGTCGGAGGGTGTCACCTGAGGTAATGTGGACCTTCTTAAGAGAAACACGTGTCACCACCCTGGTTGGTGACAGCTGTGTTGTGGTCCCGGTAGCTAGAAAAGTCAGAAGTTTGAAAGTCGGGAGTTGGAGATGGAAGCAAGTGTGAGAACCTCCAGGACCGAAATCCCGAAACCTCGAAACCTGAAACCCCAAAGTCTCTATTAAAGAACCTTGAGACCTAGTGCTCGGTCACGACCATGGTCGCGTGGGGTGGGAGAATTAAGAGAAAGGAGCTAAGGACTGAGTGCACTACAAAGCCAAGAAGAGCTCAGAAAATTCATGGAAACTGAACGTTTTCTTGAATCAAGTTGTTTATGAATGTTGTGGGCTTGCTAAGGAATAATGACCTGACAAATTCTGGTTTATTGCACATTGTGATGTAGAAGTTCAACAAGCACCAGAACCGAATAGAATTTCCACTGAGTGCAAAAGAAATGGAAAGAGAACAGACTGCTTCTAGTTCTGAGGACGAAGCAAAAGGAATGGATGTTCATTTGGGAATTGAAGGATCGGACTCCAATGGCCATGGAGAAGAGATAGATAAGGAAGGTAACATAAGGAATATCATTGAAGGATTGCAAAAAGATTCCCAAACTCATCGAGCAGATAGAATAAAGCTCAGAAAAGATCAGGAAAAACAAGGAGAATTCAACATAAAGTTGTTAAAGAGTTTGGAGAGAATAGAAAAGAAGTTGGATAAGGAGATTAACTTGAGCAGAGAACGGAGTCACCAGACTTTCGAGGGAATAAGATCAAGGACTATGAGTAGACACCATCATCACTCCCAAGGTCGCTCCAAGAGAAAGACACACAGTAGGTCAAGCCCATATCCTTCCAGAAAGCACAGGATATCTAGAGTGGATGAATTCAAGGGAGAGATGAACAAGATTAAGCCTCATACGTTTGATGGAGAACATCAGAAGGAGGAAGATGCTAAAACATGGTTGCTTGGTATGAGGAAATACTTCCAACTACAGAATTATTCCTCTCATGTGGAAGGAATAATTGTGATGTATCAACTGAAAGGAAAAGCATCCATGTGGTGGGATCAACTTATGCAGGTGCAGCGTATTAGAGAGAAAGATATCACTTGGAAGGAATTCAAGAGTTATTTCAAGAAGAAGTATTTGACTAAGAGATATTATGACAGAAATATGAAAGAGTTCTTTGAACTCAATTTAGGTAGCATAACCATTGATGAGTATGAACGTAGGTTTTTGGAATTGTTGAAGTATGTTTCATTCATCAAAGAGGAGATTGTCAAGATTCAAAGATATTTGAGTGGACTGTCATCTTCCATTGGGGACAAGATCTAGTATGATGACCCTAATACCATGGAAGAAATGATAAGAAGAGTGAAATGCTTATATGAATAGCAAAGAGAAAAGCCTACCTTTCGGAAGGCTTGGGATGAACAAAAGAAGTTTAAGAAAGAGCAGAGGCAGAAGGGAAACAAACCTCCCTTTTTCATAAATAGTCCTCGAGGACAGCGATCATTTCGAGAGCTGAGAATGGATGACGTAGGGGAACAAAGGCCAAGACAAACACCCATTCAGTGTTGGAACTGTCAAGGAAACCATAAGTATAGATATTGTCCCCACAAAAATGGCAAAGTGAGATCTTTCCATAATGTTTAGCAAGATGAAATAGTGGAGGACATGGGCAGTAGAATGCCAATGATCTATGCAGCCCTGGACAACAAGAAAGATAAATTTCAGTCGCACATGATTGAAGTAGAAGGTATGATCAACAAACATGCCTTTACTATTTTAATTGATTCAAGAGCTAGTCATAGTTATATAGATCCTAGAATGGTGGAAAGTTTGCATTTTTCGAGAAGAAAACATGAAAATCCTTGGTTAGTGCAGCTGGCCACAGGAACCAAGAGAAAAGTCACTAAGTTAGTTAAGTCCTGTCTAGTGAACATGAATGGATTGAGCACAAAGGTTGAATTGAATGTTCTACCTTTAGGTTCTTATGACTGTCAAATTGGGATGGATTGGTTGGACCAACACCATGCCATCTTGGACTGTTGTAACAAGGCATTCACTTGCCTAGATGAGGAAGGGAATCAGAAAATGGTCCAAGGAATTCTCAGAGTTCTTGCTATCAGAGAAATCTCAGTAATGCAACTAAAGAAGTGCTACTGGAAAGGCTGTCAATTATTTGCAGCCCAGGTGGGAGAAACACCTAAGGATAATATGTCAAGTGTTGGAGATCATGCAGTACTAAAAGATTTTGAAGATGTATTTCAAGAGGTACCCGGATTACCTCCGAAAAGACATATTGACTTCTCTATAAATTTGATGCTTGGAATAGCTCCAGTGTTGAAAGCTCCTTACAGAATGAGTACGCTAGAGCTAAAAGAGCTACAATTGCAGCCTGAAGAGATTATGAAGAAGGGGTATATACGCCCAAGTGTGTCACCTTAGGGTGCCCCAGTCCTGTTCGTGAAGAAGAAGGACAGAACGCTGAGATTGTGTATCAATTTCAGACAATTGAACAAAGTGACGGTAAAGAACAAGTATCCTTTGTCGAGGGTTGATGACTTCTTCGATCAGTTGAAGGATGCGAAGATATTTTCGAAGATAGACCTCAGGTCAGGATATCACCAGGTAAGGATAAAGGATGAATACATCAGCAAGACCACCTTTAGAACAAGGTATGGTCATTATGAGTTCACAATGGTGTCGTTTGGGTTGTCGAACGCACCCGTTGTTTTTATGTGTCTGATGAATTGTGTATTCAGGGACTATCTAGACAATTTTGTCATAGTCTTCCTAGATGACATTCTGGTTTATTCCAAGTTGGAGGAAGAGCATGAAAAACATCCTAGGATGGTGTTGCAGGTGCTAAGAGAGCACCAACTATATTCCAAGTTGAGAAAATGCTTGTTTTATCAGGAGCAGATCCATTACTTGGGGCATATTATTTCGAAGGATGGAATAGTTGTAGATCCTGAGAAGATTGAAGCCATTATAGAATGGTCAGCGCCAAAGAATGTGACAGAAGTTAGATCATTCATGGGTTTAGTTGGTTATTACAGAAGGTTTATTGCAGGGTTCTCGAGGATAGCTCACCCTATCACTTCCTTGCAAAGGAAGGAGAAGAAGTTCCAGTGGACAGAGGATTGCGAGAAAATATTTCAGCGATTGAAGCAACTGTTAACCAGTGATCCAATCTTGAGGATTGCAAATCCAAACGAAAATTTTGTGGTTTGCACTGATGGATGAAAAGAAGGACTAGGAGGTTTCCTCAGTAAGAATGGATTTGTAATTTGTTATGAATCTAGAAAGTTGAAAGAGCATGAAAGGAACTATGCCACTCATGATTTGGAGTTGGAAGCCATAGTACATGCTCTAAAGAAGTGGAAGCATTACCTCATAGGAAGGAGGTTCGAACTGAGAACAGACCATAATGGTCTGAAGTATTTGTTCGATCAGCCAACCCTTAACGCTAGGCAGAGTAGGTGGTTGGAGTTTCTCTGTGAGTACAATTTTGATATCAAGCATATCAAAAGGAAGGAGAATAAAGTGGTCGATGCACTCAGCAGGAGAGTACACGAGTTACATGCTACAGTCATTAGCACGTACCGAACTGATATAAAGGGTAGAATTTTGGAAGCTACAAATGCAAATTTGCAGTACTTGGAGTTGGTAGCAAAGCTACAGCAAGGTGAGATGCCACAGAAAGTGGAGATATATAAACAGGAAACTGATGGAATACTTCTGTATAAAAACAGAATTTATGCACCTAATGTCCAGGACTTGAAACATATGATTTTGCATGAAATGCATAATGTGCCTTATGCAGGGAACCCTGGATATCAGAAAACCATGGAAGTAGTAAAGAGCCATTACTTTTGGCCAGGTATGAAGAAAGATATTGTTGGATATTGTTAGCGTCAAAAGTCACCCCTGGATTGCTTGTAGGAGCATAGCCCAACGCCCATCAGTTTTATGTCACGATTTGTTTAATGGGGTGATCAATTAGTATAGACTCGAGAAGGTATAGCTTTAACTCGGGAAATCGGGCCTGCTATGTAGAAAGCAAGGGAGGTCTTGATACAACTTCAGTCAGTAAATGGATTAAAGGGTGGTAGATGGAAGACTTGTGAGAAGGGTGAGCAAGACTACCTCGGGCGACAGCCCTTCGGAAGCTTGAGGGTGAAAAACTCAAAGGCCAAGACCCTCTTGGTCCAGAGCTTCAAGGAGTTGAGGGGTGAATCGACTGAATCCTTCAATTCCAAATCGTTTAGCGATAAGAAAATCACAGGAACCGATTAGAAACAATGCAACTGTTACAGTGATCCAACCTACATCATCCTATAACAGCTGGAACTCGACTGGATCCTCCAATTCTAAGTTGTTCTAACACAGTAAACAAAGAAATGGAAAAGAAGTTGACATCCATAAAGTAAGAAGTCTCAAATTCCTTGCACATTAACCAGAGCGACCAGCGCTTCATCAAAACTTTACAATCGAGAGCTTTTCTCAACCATCGATGGATTACAAAAATACAAAGACTGAGTCTTTATACTCAGAAAATTCACCTAACAACAACATGCCCAGTCACCCAAGGCTTGGTGTCCCTTCAGTCAAACTCGTACTGATATCTTTCTTCAAGCGCTACCTTAACTACGCATGGCTCCTGCAAGGAGGGTAGCTGAGCCATTAAGTTTCGGGCTAGCGTGTGCAAATTTCTCTGTCTAGTTGAGGACTTCGGCATGGTTTCTTTGGAAAAATCGGTACACAGGACCTCTTCGAGCAGACCGCTTGCCAGACCCTCCATTCCCCACACTTAATGAATGAAGGGAGGTTTCAACCACCCGTTCTCATCTTCATTTACCCCAAGCGAAAACTAGGATCACGATGAGCCTTTCTGTGACTGGAACCCGATGCCTTTGACCCCTTTTGCATAGCTCTTTATTTTTCGTCGACCACGGGCTATGACCCTGCGTTGATTCTCTAAGGTGCTTTTGGCGTTCGCGAATATGAAAGGGTTGATCCTTGCTTATCGTAGTTGCAATGGGCGAAACGTCGAGACGGCTCAATTGGGTGCCACACGTCCTTCTCAAATCTAATGGTCCTAAACTCACTCGACGCTGATGTGGGCCCTAGGTCCTAGATGCTCTCGTCACTTCACGCATCGAGGATATGAGGGAGTTGTTTCTTGTGTTTCGAAATCACGATGGGCGAAAAGGTGGGGAGCCTATTCGCGCACCAGGTGTCCCCTTTAGATGGACGGTTGATAGTGCTCCGCAATATTGTGGGCCCGCCTTCGGGCACTTTCGGTGCTTCGGGGTTCGAGGTTTCGAGATGTACAATGACATAAAACCTTCTCCCTTTGAACTCGCGACTACTGAAAAGCCGACGTGGCTAGATCTCGTGCCACGCGTCCTTTGGATGGACGGTTTCCATCCTTCCCCACACATAACATGGGCGCTATATATTGCGCTAACCTGGGTGCAACTTCGCTAACCGCGATTTCTCGCTGACCGCCGATCTGCTCTTCTAAAAGGATCTGGACCATTGACAACATAATTTCACCCACTTACTTGCCCGGAGACCCGAAAGACGAGATTTTCCCGTGTCGCGCTCGGGCGCTCCTTGTGCAACTTGCCAACCTGGATACTCTTGTGTCCAGGACAATAAATGTTACTAATAGATACATCATCATATGTATGGAGTGACAGAAGGTTAAAGCTGAGCATAGGCACCTAGCAGGGTTGTTGCAACCTTTACCCATTCCTGGGAGGAAGTGGGAAGTGGTGACAATGGACTTCATCACAGGATTGCCCAGAACATGCAAGCAGCATGATTCAATTATGGTGGTGGTGAAAAAGCTTACAAAAGCTACCCATTTCATTCCATTAAAGAATACTCACAAGGAAATGGATGTTGTCGACATCTTTGTGAAGGAAATAGCACAATTGCACGGAATACCTAAGACAATTGTGTCTGACAGAGACCCAAAATTTACCTCAAATTTCTAGAAGGGGTTGTTCAAAGGATTCAAAATGAATCCGAACTTTATCATAGCTTATCATCTTGAGTTTGATGCATAGACAGAGAGGGTGAACAGAGTAATAGAAGACACATTAAGGATGTATGTGATGGAAAAACCATTGAAATGGGAAAACTACCTACACTTGGTAGAATTCGCCTACAATAATGGGTATCAAGCATCATTGAAGTTGAGCCCATTTGAATCACTTTATGGAAGAAAGTGCAATACTCCAGTAAGATGGGATAATCCAGTTGATAGGGCAGTAGTTGGGCCAGAGTTTCTCAAGGAAATGGAAGAACAAATGCTAAAAATTCAACAGAATTTAAAGGCTGCCCAAGACATGCAGAAAATTTATGTTTATAAGGATAGAATCCACAGAGAGCTTAAAGTGGGTGATCATGTTTTTCTGAAAGTAAAAGCTAACAAAAGTTCCCTGAAGCTGGGAAACTGTGCCAAGTTGGTAGCCAGATTTTGTGGGCCATTTGAAATCCTAGAAAGGATTGGGCCAATTACATATATGCTTGCATTACCTACATCCATGATTGTACATAATGTGTTTCATGTTTCATTGCCTAAGAAATATATACCTGATGCTAATCATGTAATTGATTGGAATGTGATTCAGGTGGAACAAGAAGGCGTCCTGCAAGTGCATCTTGTGCGCATATTGAACCAGAAAAGCAAACAGCTCAGGAGTCTAACCATAGGGCTTGTAAAGGTCTAATGGACCTAGTACGGTCCTGAGGATGTGACATGGGAGCATGAAGATGCTATGCGAGCATAATACCCGCATATTTTTTAAAAAATTTAAAATCTTGTTGATGTTGTGTAAAGAGTTGAACTGAGGACAGTGAAAAAATAAGGGGAGGGGATTCTAATATCCCCCGGTAGTGCCCCAGTTATATTATGAATTGTAATCATGTTTATGAATTGTAAATCATGTATTGTAGGTTGGTGAGTTGAGTATTGATAAGTTGACAGGCTTATGTGTTTATTAGGCCGGAGATCCTAAGCGTTAAGGCCAGGATTCATGTTTTTGTATATGTAATATGAAGAACATTAATAAAAATATAAATATCATTGTGTGTAGACCGACCACGAAGAAAGAGTGATGGGCGACTAAGCTTCCACAAGGTGGGTAAGGGAAAAGGGGTTGAAAGGTTGAAAAGAGAGGCTAGGAGTTGAGCCTAGGGGCTTAATTCCTTAGGAATAATAATTTTTTATTATTCCAAAAGCTATGTGAAATGTAGGTTTTTATTCTAAGTTCCTGGAAGGGGGAACGTGTGCAAAAGGGAGCGCATGAAGCCTCATGGGAAACATGTGTCGGCCTAGGAACATGCAATTTAACCAAAGAATTGAGTCGAGATGGGGGTTGGTCCTCCATTCTGTCGTCCATTGTCTAAACCGAGGGATCTCTGCGTCTGAGTTCTTTAAGACTCATGCAGCTTCGAAACCTGAAGCCTGTGATGTATTCTTGAGAAGATGATACACCCTCTATCTGAACCGTCGAGTCTATGTTCGACCTCTATGTGAATTGCTTGTCACGCATCCTGCAAATGGGTGTTATCTGAACCATGTTGTTTCTTAGTAGCATGTTGTCGTTTCATGTCTCCACACACCATTTTCCTGTTGTTGTTGTCACATGTCAATTAACCCGAGTTGTTGTTGTTGTCATCTTGAATTTGCAAGAATTGAATTGGAAACTGGTGGAAGAACCAGGTTGTCAATCCCGTGGTAGAAGAGGCATGTTGTCAGGCCTGTGAGCAACTCTCTCTGGGTGAGGGAGTCTATTTGGCAGTGGTTTTCTCCCAGAGAGAGTCCAGCACCAGCTACGGAGCTCTGAGACTTCTTGATCCAGCTTGATTTCGAAGCCCAGAGAGGGAGGTGAAGCACTGATTGAATGTGTTCATGAAGGTTTATACTCTTGTGTGGAACAAGCATGTGGGGAATGAGAGTATGTGAGTAGTGGGCGTAAGAAGGATCCTAGGGAGAATCCTTCTGATTCCTCTGTGCAATTTTTCCTGTAACCTCAGCCTAGCCTAGGATTCCTTTTCCTTGGGTGGAGCTTAGTCTCATCTTGAGGGTGACCCACTGCTGAGAGCGATGAGCAGTGTGGTCTAAGGATGGGAGGTTTGTGGAAGTTTTGCACGTGGTTGGTGGATGTACTACAGTTTCAAAGATAAGTATATGCATGTGTTTAATTTCAATTAAAATGCATGACTGTGATGCTTACAATATTATTATGTATTCCGTTGTGATGATAATTACTATTGATTCCATTAATTTTGTATGTTAGCAGTAATTATATGTTTACTCTGTTAAGCCATTAACTTCATTTAAATGCATACTACATAAGTATGAGAATGTTTCTACGTAGTAGCGCTGCCCAGCAAGTGGGTTGTTCATCGGGGACGTTACACTTCATCTCTTTGAGCTTCAGGAGTTTCAACCTCTCCCTACTTGCTTTCTCTCGGAGCGATTTCACCCGAATTTGATGATCTGTCGATGTGTGTCTCTCTTAAATCAATGGTCATGATTTACTCTGAGAGGGACACCTGGAAACCCCGTCACTCAACGCATGGGATCCCACAGGATCTCGACGTTAATACTCACGTCTTCATGGTCGAATGGTCGTGAGGGATCCTTAGATCCATGGTCCACATCAACTTCGGGACTTCGGGACTTTAGGGATTTTGGTGCTACCAAACCTTTGTCCACGCGAAGTGGTCAACGTTGGACTGACTATATCGTAGATCCGACGGCCGGGATAGTTCTCAGTTGTTGTAGGTGAATCCCCCTATGGACAAGTGGATTCCCTCTTGGTCTGTAGACTCTTAAGGCCAAGACAGAAAAGTGCTTAACATGGACACTGACTTCCTTTTAGATATAATCAAACTAATAAATGAAAGAGAAGGAGAAAGATATGTACCTTATTAGCAATGTTTATCCTTGCAAAGTCCAGGTTGAGCTTTGATCTTGAGCTCCCTGATAGGTCTTGTAAAACAAACAAAGGTACAAAATACTTCCTACTCTACTGAGATTAGCTCAAACATAGATCCATCTACTTCAGACAAACTCATATGGAACAAGCATAAGTTTGAAATAAACAGGCCAAGCATTGATTATTAATGAGAACAAGTAAAAGTACTTACAATCCTTTGAATGAAGGTGCAATAGCTTCTTCCAGTTCTCCTTGTCCAACCCCTTTGTTCAAGTAATCTCCATTGATTTATTTGATGATATCTCACTCATGAGATCATAAGTTTCACATCTTCAATATTTTCCATTGTCAATACCTTCTTATAAGATCATAAGTTAGGTATAATTCTCAATCTTCCTTGTACCTTTCACCATGAGAAGGCCTCCTTATATAACCTTAGAGAGGCTCAACCACTTGAGAGATATTTGGGATGAGTTGAGGATTCCTCTCCTTCAGTTGAGGATCTCCCCTAAGATCATGCCTTGACTATCTATTCGAATCCAACTACCTTCAGGAATTTACGGATTCTTCCCTTATTTGCCTCAACAAACCCAGAATTTGCTAAAAAAAGGGTAGCGCTCCCTGAAAAGGGTGCACAGGGTGCTCAAACACTCCCCCAAAGAGGCTCAAGGAGCGCCAGCACTCCCTGACAGTGGGTAAGGGAGCGCTCCTCTCCAAAATTCATTTTTTAGTGGTTTTTCCAATGGAAAAAGGCTTGTACTTCTTGTCAAGTGATTTCTCTTCCTCCAAAATAGCCTTTGAGGTGTCTTAAGTGTCTTTTTGATGTCGTTAGAGGCATGACATAGGAAATATGGAAGTATGATGTTTGTGACACTTGCAACACTTGTGGTCAAGATGCAACACTTGCATCCAAGATGCGACACTTACAACACTCGTAATGATGACAATTGCTCCGGCGCACTGAGCAAACTTATTCTTTGAAGACACTTGCTCGCAAGTGATCTAGACTATTATGATATTAAAACATTTGTCCTTGATTATGATGCATTATGGTAGATGACATGATGTTTTACTGCATTGACCTAGACAGGTGCTATTGACTCAGTTTTACTGAGTGTGCTTTGGACCTTGAGGATGCAGAGGCATCGATGGAACCCCTTGGACTCCGGATCGAGTCAGGGAGTGTGCTATTGGGGTTTGATTGTTTTACTATGATTTTAGTACGTTTGATTTGATGATATGATGTGGACATGTTCTGACATGATTGTTGATGATGCATGCTGATGATAGCTTGCCGACCAGACTCACATATGGAGTAAAGGGGCCACACACGACTACCAAAGAGGTTGAGGGAGAGGTGTGGACAACAGCCCTGCCACAGCCTACTAGCACTCCCGTCGTAGCTCGAACTGTAGGTTAACGATTACCCAATTCAAGAGGACCCACGATGCCATGAGGGAAAACTGCGACAGTCGCTCGCGATGATTTTAGGGGATGCGCAATAAGGCGGGGGCCTTATTCCTTAGAAGCCCTTAGTCTCCCACAAGTTCACCTAGCGGGGTGTTGACTCCAAGGGTTATTGATGTCTACCAATCATTCAAGAAGCGAGTGGCACCCTTGGAGCACGTGGTGCATCCTGAAGGGCACGTCGCGCAAAAGAAACAAAAGGGCGATTGGCACCCTTGGAGCACGTTGTGCGTTCTGAAGGGCACGTCGCGCAAAAGAAACAAAAGAGGCGAGTGGCACCCTTGGAGCACGTAGTGCATCCTGAAGGGCACGTCGCGTTGATGATGATAAAGGAATGAACCTAGATGGCCCTAAGACAAACAACACATTAAGAAATTTTAAAACAACTCCCCTAATTAAATGTCGCCCAGTTCATAATCTAAGTCCTAAGTCTAAAAACTTCGCTAGGGGTAAGATTTTGTCTACCCTTGAGAAAATATCTATATAAAATTATAATAATAAAGTTTAAAATAAAAACCCCTTACGTAATAAATTGGTCTTCATAAAATTTGGGGTAAAATGAAGAGAGTAAGAAATTAAATAAAATAGGTGGGAAAAAAAAATATATATATATATATATAAAGAAGAAATTAATTATTTTAACTTTTTATAGTTTTAAAAGATGTTGAATTAATAATAAAAGGGAAAAGGGGGTTAAATTGCAACTGTTGTTTTTAGCTCTAATAAAAAGGGGAAAGAGGGAAATTATAAAATTTAGGAACTAGGGGATGGAGGTAACATGAAAAGGGAAATAGGGGAACTTATGGTAAAAAGCAAGAGGTCAACTTAGTAAAGAATCTACATTTAAAAACCTTCTAAATTGAACTAAATTAGCAACTTCATTTTAGGGAAAGTCTTTAAAACCTGTAAGAGAATCTAGGGACACCTAGGAGTAAGTCTAGGAGTAACTCTAGGTGGGTGAGGGAAATAAGACAAATTAATAAATTAAATAAAATAATTATTGGAGGAATGTGGGGGATGAATGACACTTGTACAAAGGAGAAATTTTAGAAGATTTTTATTTAAACTTAAATTAAATGAGATTTAGGGAAAGATTGGAAGTTCTAAAACTCTATAAAAGAGAGGAAGGAGGAGGAAGAAGGGGATCGGCTGTTAGCATAACGTTACGTTGCCGGATTAGTGACTTGACTGATTTACTTGTGGGGAGTTGGGATTTCCCAGCTCAGATAGAAGTGGTATCTCAGCCTTGCGAGGCGAGCTGGGAGCTAAACATACCATTTGGAAAATGTGTGGCCCCTTTGCGGCTTGGGGGGCTAAGGGAGAAGCAGAGTACCCCTAGCGTTGGCTGGGAGGTACCAGTGTAGTCTTGATGGTCGGTGAGCGGGAGCGGCACGGAGCACGCGGGCATCATTTGAGGCGAGCGATAAGGCAAAGGTACGCTTTTTCGGTTGATTGATAGAATGATGTAGGATGTATGTTTTATATCTGCATGAGTATTGGGTAGGTAAATTGTTGTCTAGTTTCATGACTAAAATTTTTATAGCCTGGATGAATGGTTGGTCGATTGAATCTGTGACCCTCGTCCTCCCGCATGTCGTGACCATCCTGTGTGATGATTCTGACCTTGAGGTAGTTATCTTTCGTCCCTAGCACACCAGTCCTCACCTGAGCAGTCGGCCAGGAGCCTAATCTACGGTCGTCGCCTTAGCATTAAAATACCTATGGATATCAACGCCCTGCTTTTCTGTGCGAGGATGGTGAAGCGAAGGACGAACTCAGTCGTCTACCCCTTCTGATTGTTCTTGGTTGACTGATGGTTTTATGTTTTCTGGTGATGGATTTTTTTGCGTTGGTTGATTCATGGTTGAGTGATTGGCCTTATGCTTCTTGTGACTAATTTCCTGCCTGGATTGTTCCTCTTCTATACGGTTACCCTCCGCATTTTCCCATGTGAATGTTTATCATTGAAAAACACTTATCTATGTGTTCCAGTTCTTGGTATTCTCGGCATCCTACCCAGAAATTCCATTCAACGAATCCCCTTAAATTTTGTTGTAGACCACGCTTTTATTCCAGGGTTTTTTCTGGCATGCAACATAGAAAATTCCTACATTGATGAGCATCATAACATTGTTAGACATAGAATTAAAAGAGACAGCGAATTGGTATGAGAGTGATTATATTATTCATTGATAGCGGTTTTATTCTCTCTTGTTGTTGTGTTCTATCAGTAATAATTGACTGCAACTTTTAAGTAGGTCAGCGTTTGGTCACTATGCTGGATAGAGTTACTAAGTATGGCGTTTGATAGTGATTCATACAACTATTAATCATTGACAGCTTTTATATTCAGTGGGCAGAGATATAACTAGTGATTTAACATCGCGGACAGTAAACATTGTCGACGGTGATCCTTGGTTATACGGTGTATAACGATTTTCCTTTACACTGTTAATTTTATCACTTATTCTTAATTTTTGGAATTAAATTCTGATCAAAGATAGCCTCCCTGTCTTGAGTGATCCAATAGGACTCCATGGGCGGGCTTCGGCACTTGGATAGTTGACTTGATGATGAAACTCAGGTGCGGCTTGATTAGAGTTAGAATTGGGGATTGAAAGACCCAATATTTTTATTTACTTGTAAAAAGGGGGCGACTATGGTGGAACAGGGAGTGTGGTGGGCGTGTGTGAAATATTTTTCATTTGGTGAATGATGGGGAGTTGGGACGGGGACTCATAATAAAAATGGTTAAACCTGATATCGAATTTTTTTTTATCCCTTTGCGTTTTCCCTTTTTCACTGAAATTTTGTAACCTGGAGGCCACTCTTAAACACTGGATGAATGTGCTTCCTTATGGAACACTTAGCGCCAATTTTACTTGGTGGTGGAAGCAAATTAACCTCTGTGCCTTCACATCCTTTGTCAGCCTGAACATTAAAATCCTGTGAAGATAAGTTACCTTGGATACGAATTGTTTTATTTTAATGGTTAGCAACTGAATCGTTTGAGGTCGTATTGACGGCTAGCTCTCCTCGCGAATTTAGGAAGGTTTAGCGACCTTTACCTGTGTTTTCTCCTTTTTACACATCAAACCCATAGTGTTGTACCCACCATGTTTGGGTAGCAATATTTCAGTGACTGCAATGCTTCTAACGGCAGCATATCCCAGCCTTACCGTAACTACAGGCAATAACTTTAATAAGACTGCATTACCCGAATTATTATGCATGTAACTGATTAATTAAATCACGACAGTGGTGGAAGACTGCTTTAATAGTAACGTGTGTTATTCTCATTGCAATCTTAATCTATGTTGCTTACTTAGTATAAGACACCTGCAACGTCTCTAGTTTAAAGCCTTGCATATAATATTTACTAATTATAGCTTCTTCAACCAATTGCCTTTGAAATTGCCCAATCTCTTTTAGAGCCTGTTAAATCTATTCTTGAGTTTTTCTTCTTTTTTGATTTACCTTATAAATCAACCAAAGTGAGAACTGGAAGACTGCTTAAAATTGATCTTTTTCTTGAGAGAAAGATTAAACCTCTCATTGTTTTGTAATGGAGACTTTCTGATCATTTAACAATTTTGTACAATATTGTGGAAGTTTATCGGAAGCATCAATCTACATCCCACAGTTAAAAGCTTCAGCTTAATCGAGGACCTTTTTCAAATTTTTCCAGGTGTTAGTTAGAAGTCCACTTCTTGCACATGGGTAACACTTTAAGATTTCAGAGGCTTACCCTGTTCGTCACAGAAGAGTTCCACGGTCGTGCACTTAGGAGCTACGCTTTAGCTTTTAGTAGGCCCTGGTGTACTGTGTTGTTGTGAAGACTCCCTTCCCATGTTACTATGGGCCATTAGAGAAGCCAGGTAAAAATCCCTGGGGATTTTGCCTTTTGTTTTTCTCTGATTTTTAGAGTGGCGAACTATGGAGAACAAGGATGACTAGCTTATAGGCATCCTTGTTTTTATTTGTTCTAAGCAAGGTTTAGGTTTGGGACTCCCTTAGGCAGTTATGAGTTAGTGGGAAGATGGGTGAGATGCCCTACATGAAGTGAGGTTTCGTTGTTGCTTTGACATGGAAATTGCTTGTTGACATGACCCTCTTTGTTAATTCATCCTTGGAAACATTGTTCATTAGTTTTGGTTGGTTGAGAGAGAGACCTTAAGGATTTACCAGTCATCCCACCTCCACCCTAACTGTCCATGGTTCATATTTTTCCCTCATATGAAGTACAACAGTTTTTTGCAGTGAATTGGTAAGTTGAGGTCGGTTGGAGAACAACCTAAGCATTTTTGTCTAAGTAACAACTCAATTTTCTCTAGGTGGATGTTGAATTGCCTTTATGTTTATTTCATTCATATGTTAACTTCATCTTTTTGTTCCCGATTGTTGCGCCTCTTTTGTCACCTTAGTGAGAAAAATAGAGGTGTTTGCAAGCTCAGTTGGGTCTGTTGAGCAGGACAGCTGCAAGGAAAAGAGTTAGGGAAAGAAAATAAAAGACTACAATTAAGAATTAAACTAAGAAATGCAATAACAACTAAATTCATGAGCATAGGGACATAGAAACAAAAAGAACCATAAGACCCATGTCACCA
>SNQJ01S0024291.1:235432-248887 GCA_010110895.2 Picea sitchensis
GGAGGGCTCTTGGACCCCCACTAGCTAGCTCTTCTTACAACAAAGAAAAATGGAAAATGATGAAAGAACTCTTTACAAGTCCACTCAATGGGTAAGATGGATTGTCTAATGCAATGGTGCAAATATGCTCTTGATAAGGATGGAGTCCTCAAGGGAATAGAGGCAGCATAACATTACTTTGAATTCCTTGAAAAATGAGGTGCATCCATGGCCTTTTTATAGCATTCCTTTGAGCTATTGTTTAACTGCTTTGTAGTGTGAAGAGAGATAATTAGGGCATTTCTAGGTCTTTGACCAGCCATCCAGTCGAATCCAGTCCAGATTTGAGAGTCAAATCAGCTTGGGAGTTGAACCATAAGTGGGTGGGAGGCCGACCACTCTCATAAATGCGTTGTTTAGCAGGTGCGCCGCTTTTTGCGATAACAGACGCGCATCGTGCGCATGTGCGCGATTTCTACGTTCCTATTCCGCGCATGTGCGCGCGCGCCCAATGTCTGCATAGTGCTCTTCAATTTTTCACTACTTTGTATAGTTTTTGACTCTTTTATGAATTCTTTGGTATTAATTCATATCCATGGATGACTTCATCATTGTTTGACGATGCTAAGTTCTTGTAACCATGTGCGAACGAAATTTCTGTGATAACACCGGTGTTATGTGTGCCTAAACCTGCTCTTTGCTTGATTTCGTCTTTAGTTGCATGGTTCAAAGTTTGTCATCGTTACCTTCCTCCTAAAAACAAAAAAAAAACTTTGCACTGTCTGCTTCGCTTGTAGCCGTGATGATGGGGTACATTACAGACACTATCGAAGTGAGTAGTTTTTATGTGTAACAGATTGCCCCCCAAAGTATGAAGTTAGAAGACAATGATGACTGAAGTACTTTGTAGACTTTTTCTAGCAAGGGTATGGACGTGGAGAAACTAGAAAAAGCTGCACACAACCATCAAACAAATATTATGACATGCTTCAAACCCAAGGCAGACATACCTATTCTTGAGTGATAAAGACTTTTTAGGTATGGCCGCCATAAAATACACTGCGGATCCATAATTATATTGACAAAAGGTATAGCCACTGAAGATACATTGTGGATCTATACTCCTATGACCTGAACTGATCGTAGCCACGAAGAATACACAGTGGATCTATGAGATGACAAGACATAGCCACGACCAATACAAAGTGGATCTATGTATCAATATGTGTGTCATAGTTCAAAAGAACTCCTTCGCAACCTGGGCAAAGTATGCATAAGAGTGAAAAATCAACCCAGGTTCTTCTTACCAATCCCAATGTAATACAAATCTAACCATGTGAATAGATGTCCTGATGTCGAACATGGCGGAAACCACTTGATTACCGATCAATGATGTAAATTGTTAACAAGCGTGAGGGAGATCACCATTGATGTCAATGATTCCCAAAGTACTCTAGTACATTCCAACGAATGTGAATAAATGAGTTGAAGTCGAACATCCATAGAATCATCCGATTAGAGGTCAATTATGTAAACCCACTGTCGGACACTAGGAGGCCTTCCATTGAGGCATGCAGGTCCCAAGGTACTAACTAGTTTCTAAGCCTAGTTCTTGGATAATGTGCTGAAGTCGACAGGAATAGATTTGTCAAAGAGGGCCTTGATGTATCCCCCATCAACGACATGAAACTAACACGGAGATGTAATTGGTAGATCAAATGAACATGGACTGACATGGGTATTGGAACAGGATATTTGTGATGGCTAACTCTCGAGGCAGATACTTCCCTTGAACACTAAGGCAAGACAGCAGAAACATGATATGGACCAAATATTGATGATGCAGTGGATGTTGTGACTTTCTTCAGGTGACCCAAAGGAGTAAAAGAAACTTAGAGGATTGGCTCAGTGCAGAGGCTCAATGGATTAAAATGCGTGCAAAGAAAAAGTGTCGTGTTCAAGGGCGACTATAAGAGTTACTGGTAGTGTTCTCAAAAAACTGTTTGGCTTGCTTCTTTCAATTTTCCCCCATCCAGATAGACGAGTACCTCTTTTTTTAATTTAACGAGCTCGAGGAGGGTAACACATGCTCGATATGACTCACCTTTGGTAAGTCCCTCTTCCTTTGTTTAACAAACTGGAAGAAGTAAGGGTTTGGTCTCATATGGGCCCTTCAATGTATGATTGTTTAACGAGTCCAGAGAAGGTAAACTCGGTGGTTTTTCATATTTATAGAGTCTGAAAAAAAATTAAAGACGAATCCAATGTTGTCATTTTTCGTAATGTTAGTCTCGCGATGCCGAAAAAGAGATAAATTATCAATCGAAAGACACCCTTTCAAACCTTTTAACGAGTGGGAAAGGAAGCAAGATCACTCAGCAATCGTTTCATGTTTAGAGAGTCTGAAAAGATCTCAAAAACGACTTCAAGGGGTTCCTTTTTCGTATAATATTTACGAGTCTGAAAAAGTGATAAAAGTCTACTTAGTTACATTCTCATGTTTTTTCGAGCACGAGAAAGAACAAAGACCAAGCTCGATATGCCCCTAGTTTGAAAGCTAGTGGCTTAACTCCGGAATGATCATCAAAAGTTGGAAACATGCCCTCCAAGCTTCAATTCATTCACTGACTTTGAGGTTGTCACCAATTTCTGTACTAGATGGAGAAAAAGGATACAGGTGGATGAAATGAACGTTCAAATACGAGAGCTAACGAAAGAATCGACTCGACATCTACGAGATCTGGCGAAAGACTTGACCTAACAGGAGAGGTGATTATTTCATTTTTTAACGAGCTTGACATAGGAAAAGAACTATGATCAGGGCTCCAGGTTCAATCCCTGGATTGTTGTTTCATTTTTTAATGAGCTTGCTATAGAGAGGAAGACTATGCTCAAGGCCTTTGTTTCATTTTTTAACGAGCTTTCCAAAGAGAAGAGAAACTATGCTCGTGACCTCTGTTTCATTTTTTAATGAGCTTGCCACAGAGAAGAGAAACTATGCTCGTGACCTTTGTTTCATTTTTTAACGAGCTTGCTACAGAGATCATGGCTTCCAAGAAAATAACACTCTGGAAGGACACCATGTCAAGGGACAAAACTCGATCATGGCTTCCAAGAGATCTTCACTGGATGGAAGAAAATCACTCTGGAAGGAACACATGTCGAGGGTCGCGACAGGGGTAAGGAGATCAGGCTCCAATAGCCCTACCGAAGAGATCACCATGTCAACTACTGGATCCAAATCATCAGAAGTTGAATTCATGAGAGACAATGCCACACAATTGACATGCGATGGGGGCGATACTGTCATCATATAAGAACCATTCAGGGAGGTAACCAGTCAGGACCAATGAAGGAAAGTTGATTAATAGTCACAATTATTCCATCGTGAGGGAAAGATGTCACACGAAAAAGAGTGGACACAACATCTTTCATGGAATAGACATAATCCCTCCCAATGAGTAAAGTGGAATCCAAGGGGTCTCAGACTACCATGACATCAATAAAGAAATTTTTCCCTCCCAAAGTTACCGGAAACTGAGGAAGGGTCCCTAAAGGTTGACTAGTTCTTATATTAAAAGCTAACAGATTCTATGTAATCGGTGCAAGCTGAGGACAACCCAAAGCGTGCCAAGCAACAAAGGACAAAATACTAACGGACACACCTTCATCTATCAACGTTTGAGGAACATCCTGACCACAAACCTGTACTGTAATCTGGAAAGGAATGTGAGAGGGAAGACGAGGTCCAAATAGTGCACCCCAATCAAAAAGGATGGCCTCATTGATTGGAGGGGGTTTCGAGGGAGAATGAGGAATTCCCCCCAGTATGGTAGATTATGTATCAACGAGAAAATCGTGGGAAGTATCGGGTTTACTCTCTAGAGGGAGAGTAGGATTGACCGATGATGGGATCAGATAGACCACGCTGGCACTCTTCAGAGGAAGAGTAGGATTGATCGATAATGTAACCGGAGAAATCACTTTGACACTCTTCGGATGAAGGGTGGGACTGATCGAGGAAGGGACTGGATCAACCACTTTGGCACTTGACAAAGGAGGAGTGGGATTGACCGATGACAGAACTAGATCAACCACTTGGGTTTCATTCTCTAAGGGGAGAATGGGGTCGACGGGTGGAAACGGATCGACCGCTTTGGTGTCACTCTCTAACGGGAGAGTGGGTTTGATCGAGGATGAAAACGGATTGACTACTTGGGTTTGTGGTTCAATCGAGGAGGAAACTAGATTGACCACTTGATCAACTAGACTGACCGGGGATGGAACCGGATTGACCAGTCCATCAACTAATGATGGGTTGGGGGAAATCTTACGATAAACTTTTGGAAGTTTAAGTTTTTAAAAAAGAGAAGAAGCCTCGTCCATGCAAGGACAAAGGTGAGAATAATGATCACCTTTGCATAACATACAAGGGAATTTGAAAGTTGTCTTATTCTTACCAACCTTAACGTCACTATTTGGCGGGGTATCACCGGCATGACCAGTAGAGGCCGATGACGTGGAGGACCACATTTCTAAGACCTTGGGAATACCAGGGAAATCCCTCAGGAAGTGGTCACCCTTACAAAGACTGCAAGGGAATTTGGGTTTCAGATTCTTCATTTTAATCTTGTTGACCTCATCAACACTCCCAGTACTATTAACAGTAGTTGGTTGCTAAGATTCAACATCTGATGTTGTTGAAGCCTTGGTCCTTTTCAGGTTCTTCTTCTTCTTCTCTTTATGTTTCTTCTTCTTATGATCAACCTAGCTACTTGCTTTAGAGCTTTCACTAGGCGAAGAAGGAGAAAGGGAAGGAGACTTAATGGGTGAAGAAGGAGAAAATTCGATGTGAGGTTGATGTGTGGATGGCGTACTGAAATCTAAAGTATTAGGTGCGGTTGAAACATTGGGAGGATTCAAGATCACCGAAGTGGGGAATAACCAAACTGGTAATCCGATGGTGAGTCCCGGAAGACTCAGTGTGGAAATGTACGGAGGACCAAAGTTTCAAAAAGAAGGAAAGGTATATATAAGGTTCCCCATGAGAAGGGGTTCCTCCATTAGTACTCTTGGGATTTGATGCCATTAACACTGAATCAACCTAAGGTCCACTAAGTAACACAACCAACACACATTATGAATCTGAGAAGCAAACAATCAAACAAAAACTTCCCATAATGAAACCACTAGTTGGTGATGAAATCCAACGTCGCAAGATCAAAATAGGAAGAGGTGGGGATAGAGCAGGTGGATCAGTTAGGTTGGAGACCTGCTTAACGGACTTACACCTTGGTGCAATATTCCATGCAGTAATTGTGGATTTACCCTCCAAGGAGCCTGAGTGAGTTTTACCAACGTCTGTTCCAGGTACAGTGAGACTTCCTTTCATTGTCACCTTGTGTGAGACCCTAAAGATTATGGCTACTAAGGTCACCAAATCGCAGTCAGTCCCTGGGTGGGTACAGTTGACAGTCCGATCCGAATGTATGGACGGGATAACAAGTCCGAAATCAACTCAAGAGGCTCCCACACATAATCGTGGGTATACCCTCAAGTGACCCCCAGTATACAATTTGACCACTACAAACAGTTGAACCACAGAGGGATAATCTTCGTAATTCTCCTGAATGCAACCTCATGCGTAACCCCTGTGTGAGAGGGGGATCCCAGAAATCCTATACGACAATTGGATTTTCTCTCCCTATCGCAAGATGTTAAGTTTGTTTGATAGCTTTGGAAAGTTATCCTTTCAACCTATTCCAAAGCCCTACACCTTAAACTAATGTAGGTTTGCTAACAAAGATGTGAAAAGTCTGATAAATTTTAGTTAATCATCGGTTTTAGTTGTTGTTGTTTACTCATAGGTGTATGAGAGTGAATACTGATGATATTATGAATCATTTCCCAAAACATGCATAAGAAATTATAAGCAATCTTTTCTTTCAATGAATGTCTAATTAAGGGAAGGAGAAGGATTTTCCTTTCACTGTCAAACACCAAGATGAAATGACCTCATGCAATATTCCTCAATAAGGAATCTAATGCAATGCTAAAATGTTCGTATGTGACTGATAACCAATATATGTAAAGCTTCTTATGCTAATCGGACTTCAAGAGTTGTGACTTTTAAGCAATCTGGAAGCAAACTTCACATAAACCAAAAGACACCATTGTTGTGATCAAACAAGAAACAGAAAGCCAAAAACTCAAAAGTAAGGAGAAAGAGCTTGGACAAGATGACTCAAATATCAAAAATAAAAGTACAAAAGACCCTTGAAACTCCTTACAAAGTTTTCACTCATTCAGATAAACGAGAAGAAAACGACAAATTGACTACAAATCGTGAAGGACAAATTGCAAAGTAAGGACAAATGTCAAAAAATCCAAACAAAAGAGAATGAATCCTTATAAAATAGGGTATTGAAGGCCAATACCAAGATGGACTGAGAGTATGAGACCCTGAGCAAATGAAAAAAGCAAGAACTGAACCCAGAAATTGAAAAACTAGATGACTTTTCACTGAAAATGGGATAGCGCTCTGGTGTAAGCGGTACCACACCACTCCAACACTCTGTGTAAGACCACCAGGGAGTGTTGGCACTGTGCTAACAAGGGAAGGGGAGCACTCTTCTACAAAAGCTCAGAAAAATGCCCAGAAACTCAGAAAATCAAGGAAATCCAGTCAATCAGGGTGATCATGATGACATAATGAGGCAATCAAACAAATCTAAGAAAAAAATACAATGTGGAGAAGATCAAATCAGTGGGCAAAGGGCCAAAACAATATCTGGGAATGGAAACAAAAATCAGAGCTCCTCCCCAGTGGAGTCGCCAATTTCTGTTGTAGGTGAATCCCCCTACGGACAAGTGGATTCCCTCTTGGTCTCTAGACTCTTAAGGCCAAGACAGAAAAGTAATTAACATGGACACTGACTTCCTTTTAGATCTAATAAAGCTAATAAATGAAAGAGAAGGAGAAACATATGTACCTTATTAGTGACGTTTGTCCTTGCAAAGTCCAAGTTGAGCTTTGATCTTGAGCTCCCTGATAGGTCCTGTAAAAATAACAATGGTACAAAAGACTTCCTACTCTACTGAGATTAGCTCAAACATAGATCCATCTACTTCAGACAAACTCATATGGAACAAGCATAAGTTTGAAAGAAACAGGCCAAGCATTGATTATTAATGAGAACAAGTAAAAGTACTTACAATCCTTTGAATGAAGTTGTAGCAGCTTCTTCCAGTTCTCCTTGTCCAACCCATTTTCTCAAGTAATCTCCACCGATTGCTTTGATGATATGTCACTCATGAGATCATAAGTTTCACATCTCCAATCTTTTCCACTGTCAATACCTTCTTATAAGATCATAAGTTAGGTATAATTCTCAATCTTCCTTGTACCTTTCACCATGAGAAGGCCTCCTTATATAACCTTGGAGAGGCTCAACCACTTGAGAGATCTTTGGGATGAGTTGAGGATTCCTCTCCTTCAGTTGAGGATCTCCCCTAAGATCATACCTTGACCATCTATTCGAATCCAACTACCTTTAGGAATTGAGGGATTATTCCCTTATTTTCCTCAACAAACCCAGAATTTGCTAACAAAAGGGTAGTGCTCCCCCAAAAGGGTGCACAGGGCACTCAAACACTCCCCCAAAGAGGCTCAGGGAGCACCATCACTCCCTGACAGTGGGTAGGAGAGCGCTCCTCTCCAAAATTCATTTTTTAGTGGTTTTTCCAATGGAAAAAGGCTTGTACTTCTTGTCAAGTGATTTCTCTTCTTCCAAACTAGCCTTTGAGGTGTCTTAAGTGTCTTTGTGATGTCGTTAGAGGCATGACATAAGCAAGATGGTAGTATGATGTTTGTGACACTTGAAACACTTGTGGTCAAGATGCGACACTTGAGGCCAAGATGTGACACTTACAACACTCGTAATGACGACACTTGCGACACTATCGAAGTGAGTAATTTTGATGTGTAACACGGGAATCCTTAGATCTATGGCCAAGATTAACTTCGGGACTTCAAGGGTTTCACCTCCTATTTAGCGAATATGCTTGATTCGTTGGACCTGCGAAGTCCAAAGGGTTCCAAGGGTTAACACCTGCATTATTTCTACAAATCCGACGATCGTGAAGAAATTTAGCTTCTCCCAAACTAATCTCATCCATTCGTCTTCCAAATGAAAGGATCTCTCCTTTCGAGACTTAAATCTCGCTATCCTACCTTATCTTTGCCAACTACTTAAGTACCTAGGTAATCTATGCTAATTCTCCTGAACTCAACACGTACAGAAATCCTCCACGCACCTCTTGCTCTCATCTATCAACTCTAGAAATAAAGGGGTTCTCGCTCCCTGCACGTCTCGCAAAAGTTTTGTGCACACATGCACTACCTCTCCTGAGCTTTGACCGACCCCTTCCTTTAGAATGACAGGGAGTGTAGGCATGCACACGTGATGTTATGCCCAAAGTCAACAAATTCACAGTCCATTTATTTTAACTTGAACCACCATAAGGCTCAAGCATTTACGTGTACAGCCCAGAGAATTCCTTATTTTCTTAAATACACAATTAGGCAGAATTGAAGGAATATAGTATAACCACTAAGCAAAGATTTCCATCCCTGCAACATTCATCGGATGTCCAACTTTGATTTATTGTTACTACTTAAATACACAAGACATGAGATTACTTATCTATTACAGGTCGTAGCCAACTAACTAACTGTGGGTGTTCATCCTTCCACCCAACTATAGGCTCAGAGGCATTCATTCTTAGCGCTCTGGACACCCCCATGCCAAGCCATGATATCACCAGGGAATTTATGCCAATTCTCATCGATCCTTTCTCTTTCGCATCTTATGTGAGGCTTATCATGTTGTTCCCCAGCATCAAGCTCGCGGCCTTCTACTCATATCCCATTCTTTGCATACTCTCAGAGATCTCTCTATCTTTCACAGCCTCTATGAGGTTTATCTAATGCTTTCTCTGCATCAATCTTGTGGCCTTCATCTTGTTCTCTACTGGTGATTGTTCCTCTCGTTCTCCATTCTTCTCTTTATTTTTTTCTGGCATGCTTTGCACGCACATCCCTCTTATCTTGTTCCTTCTATTAGAAGGAAACTCGGGTCCATCTGGGTTTGCCAGAATCTGTGGTACTTCATGATGACCTTCTGCATCTAGACCATGGTTCCATTCATGGGGGTGGTTGAGGGTTCAACCACCGGTCCTTTTCTTATTAACTGTTCTCTTATCGTTTGCACATTCATTCCTCTAGTGATATCATGGCTAGTACTTTCAAGGATTCACCCCCATGGTTAGTTATTGGCAATTAAGTAATAATACATTTACAATGTTCCCATGCCACATCATGGTAATATTAATTAATGATTAAGTACAAGTTGGGGGAAATAGGGGTGTTACAATCCCCTCCCCCTTAAAAAGGAACATCGTCCTCGGTATTCTTTCACAGTAACATTTTTCATGCCTTTCTCATTCAGCCACTTTAGAAGTATTGACCTTCTTTCTCAGTGAGGTCATTTTTTAGACCCTTAATATTCTTGACCTGTTTTCAATAATTATTGGATAACAAACACATTAATCATAGTCTCATGCAAAAACATTTTACTGTTGCATAAAAATTTCTAGGAAAAATTCATAATCTAGCACAATAATGATCTGTGCAGTTTGTGGATTTGTATCCACATGGTTGTCTTGTTATCCAAGATCATTTTTTTTCCTTGACATACCCATTGTGTGCATGATCCCAAGTTTGCAAAAACTATCAGTGTCTCCTCTTCCTTGCGGTCACTCACCCTCTAGGCCCAGGCTCGGGTATCCCCTTCTCTATTATACAGTTCTTTCGACGATCCAGCTTGCCTTGCTAAGGTTTTCTCACACAGGAAGAACTATCCATCGTGTGCATGATCCCAATAAACAGTTTACAAGAAATATCAATGTCTCATCTTCCTTTCAGTCACTCACCCTCCAGGCCCAGGCTCGGGCATCCCCTTCTCTGCTATACTATTCCTCGGGTGATCCATCTTGCCTTGCCAAGGTTTTCTCGCACAAGAATAATTCCATAGACTTTATCGAGCCTTATAGTCGAGGCATCCCTTATACTTTCTCTTTCGAGATGTCCCTTGGGCTTGTGTTACCTCAACACAACATATTCTAGGTGATCATGGCTTACCATGGGGTTCTCATGGCTCAGTAGTAGCCATTTTTCATGCTTTTACAGCTTGACAACCTTCATTTGTCCTTTTTGGATAGATATTTTCTTCTCACCTGTATCACAGGTATACATAAATTCATGAGACATCATCATAAATTCTGAATTTTCAAAATTTTATTGCAAATCTGTCACCTACAGATTTCCAATTCCACATTCCGTTTTTTTCCAGATTTGTTTCTCACAGGGAACATGTTCACAAGCATGGGACTTTCCTTCCCATAGTAATTTATCTCAGTAGGCAATTGGTCTTCCTAATGGGCTTACAATACTTCCAGATCCAAGACCCTTTTCCTCCTGCAATTTCAACTTTCCTCAGCCAAACAAATTGTTAGTTTCCATGCACAATATCTTTTCAAAATCAGGCATACTAACAGTCCAAGTCCTTTTCATCTATTCAAGGATACAAAGCAAAAGGATACATCATCCCTTACCTATGCATCATTTCAGCCTACCAGATTTTTATTTTATTTTTTTCACAATGTAATTCAGATATCAATTGACTTTAATGAATGTGCCAACATTCGTGGCCACATTCATACCCAATGCACCCTTGCATTGATTTCAAGTTTTCCACACTTTACGACAAGCACTTTGCCATGGTGCATTGGAGCTTGGCCAAGATTTTCACCATATGGATTATTCATTCTCGTTCATTGTTGCAGCAAGACTATGCTTTCGACTACAGGATGATCATGATCACAAATCAATACATATGAAACTACAAGTTTCTCTTGAATGTGCCTAAGACTTCTTCCTTAATTAGTAACCAGGGTGCCAACACTCATGGCCACCCAAATTTGATTTTCTCTAACACCGACGCAATGTAAGTAGAAATATTGGAAGGTCCTCCTTCCTCAATGGGAAATCCATTGGGTGTCCCTTATGCAAACATGCATTTCCTCAAAGCAATTCCATGCAATGTGCTAACTATGAGCACCTTCATTCCCACAAAACCAGTTACTGTGACCATGGTATAACGCAGAGTGTTAAACTCTATCTTCCTTGACTGGCCTGAAGGGAATCCATTTTCTCTCCATGCGATCAAGAGCTATGACCTCGTCTCTATTCGTTTCGGTGCTATCCTTTCAGCTCTTGTGTCCAAGCACTATGATCCTGGCTACACCCCTTGCCAACAAATTGACGATGCATATCCATCTTCCCCCGATTCTAACAGTTGCAAGGGATTGTGGAAGCTCGACCAGCTCGTGGTTTAATTCTCCTTCCGATCTTCACAATGAACATGGGTCGTCTGATCTACAATCGGACCCCAAACTCAAAACAAAACTATATTGAGTTTAATTTACGAGTACAAGTCTCGATGTTAACCCATGTGCATATGAAATCTCCGCAATGATCGCGGGACGTCGATCATAGCCCTCGATCGATTTTAACCACACGATTTCTAGATAATAATAATTCCAACATAGAAGTATTTGACTGAGAATTTAGATTGAGAGCTTGATTTTCCAAATCCAGCCACATAACCCAATCACAGTATGAGTTTACATGGCATTAACATGTGGGTTCCTTGCAGGTCCACCCACCAATCGTTCACAGATCAATGGTTTACAATGATTGTGGAATCCCCAATGTGCTCACTCTTTATTGGAGAGTTCAATCTCTGTAATCTGAAAAGTGCTCTCCCAACTCTTTTAATCATGGTCGTTGATCATCTACCCTAACGAGATCAACGATGTAGGTTGATTGCGGGCTATGAACTAGCGCACCCATTAATTCTACCTTTGCGCTCTGCAATGAATATGGGTCGTTTGATCTACGATCGAACCCCAAACTCAAAACAAAACTATATTGAATTTAAATTGTGGGCACAGGCTCTGTCCTTAACTTGTGTTCCTATTCGATCTCTGCAATGAATACGGGTCGTCGATCTTATCGAATGACTAGAGTTTGATATGTTAACTCTAGTGGATCTTGAATTCAATCTGACGAAAGAGATCGGTTTCCTTCCAATGAAGGGCTTAAGTTCATCTCCTCTGTCAGGTTCTCGATTAACCTGATTCGATCAGGGTTTTCTTTCTGATCCATACCCTACCTGGGTATCCATGGAATACAATTGCCTTTCAAGATTTCATGCATAACATTCAATTCCATAAAACATCTTCAAAATGTTCTAGCATATCTTTATGTACTTCATCACATTACCCTCAAGGTTTTTCATGAATGTAGTACAGACAATTCTCAATTGTTTATGCAATAATACAATCATCATCACTATGGTGTCCAAACATTTACTTTTATTAGGAAATCATCTTTCTCATTCCAGAGGAAACATAACACATAGCAAGAAAGGAGTTAGGGGCTCTCTCTTTTTTCCCACTCCTTCCACACAGCTTGGGGATTTCAACCCAACCGAGTTATTTCTAAGGCCTTACTCCCTTTACTTGATGTGGCTTCAACCAAGCCTATTTGATCAAACATACTTATTTTTCCCTTCTCTTTTCCTAGTTGTACTTGTTCTCACGATTGCTTATCTAAGACCTACAACTATGTAAGCAATTCAGATTTATTAGGGTGGACAAGTGTTCCTCCTTTTTCCTCTTCCTGGCGTTTTGCAATTTATTCTAGGTTGGGATCTCCCTACTTTTCTCCTTGAGAAGCCTTGGTTAGGCCTCACTCTAACCTTTTTTGATACAGCAGCATGCATTAATAGAAAGCTCTTTGTTCATAGTGGGTCATGAACCTGTGCATCCTGTACATTATCATTCGGTTCTTAGAGTGATTCATATTCATTTGTTAGTCTTCAACCTACACATTTTGTTTTAAAAATGTAAGCCATGATTCTTACATAGACAGGCTTTGCAGCCCATTGCCCAACCTCAACAATCATTAGGTTTGTGATTATGTTCTTCTGATAGAGTCCTTACATAGTTTCTTCACAGGGACCTCCTTCAGTATGCAACTTCCTCATTGCATATTCATTACTATATGTGATGGCCTCAACCTTGAATTAGCTTCAGCTCGTTACTAAGCATTCATTAAGGAACATAGACATGCATTTCTAGCATGCATCCAGATTATGCATCCACGCATATTCTAGTTTTTGCTAACTTACATTCTGTTAGAAAAAAGGGACCGTGGAGCAATAAAATAAAACAAATGCAGAAACAAAAAACACAGAAGACACACAATACAAGAGAGACACAGATTTACGTGGTTCACCCAGTGTGGGCTACGTCCACCAGAGAAATTGCCAGGTCCTTCCTTTATTATTA
>SNQJ01S0024291.1:253550-300522 GCA_010110895.2 Picea sitchensis
AACATAATCTCTACCGTTAGATCTGCGACCTTATAATGAACGGTCCAGATTTACAATGAAATTACAATATACTTTTATAAGGCAATTTTTGCTTCGGGGGCTTCGCCCCCAAACCCCCGCTGGGGGCCCGCTTGCCCCCAGACCTCGCAGAGGGGGTACCCCCCCTCTGCACTCCCCCGCATAGAAGAGTGTACATACTTCTGGGGTGTAAATACTTCATGGGTATAGACACGGCTGAAAGCAAAGGACCTCTGCATCAGGAAGATAATCAGGCTCCACAACCAACACATTCATGATGTACTTAGCCATATTCATAATCATAAGCATGTGTGTAACTGCCATAGGTATATTCCACAGCCTACATACATCTCTACTTTAAAATCAGTCAACTCATGATTGTTCACAATCTTTCTCATGTGATCCTCAAAGGCATAATCATTTGCCTCTTATCATGACAACATAACATCCTTGCTCGTTTACTCTTTCATCTATTTGTGTTGGATTTTCCTAAGAAAATGGAGCACATCCCCCTTAAGCTATCATTCAAAATAGTACTTTCATGACTCTTCAGAATGGAGTCAACCATGCATCCATGGTATTCATTCAATCTTGGCAAGTGCTATGCTTACCTCACATTTCACTCATCAAGGCAACCATATTGTGCCTTTAGTATACTTATACTCTTACATCATACATGTGCATCACTTGCACATTTATTATCATGCGTACCTAACTGGTATTAATATCGACTTCTTATCAAGAAGCTTCACAATGCATTAAATCCATGCACTCAAGCATACACGCACAACTAAGTATTCATTATGCTAGCTTAGTTTTATCATTAGTGTTCTTTAGTTAGAGATTATAGTTGCTTACATGACTAATCTCACAGTCATAACTCATATTTATGTTGCCTTCTCTTTATGGAAATAACCAACCAGGGTCACTTTCCCTTTTATGCTATAACAGCTGGCAAGAAAACCTTCTTGCCTCAAATTCCATAGGACTTCACCCATCTCACCTTTCCTCTCGTCATGAGGAGTTATATACTCTGAGTTTAATATAAAGAAGTAATTATAACTGCCAAGGATCCTACCTGATCCTATCAGATTCCTTTAAGCCCACAAAGGTATTAACCATTATATAATCGGCCATCATCAATGCATGAGGTTCCAACTGCCAATGCTTAGAGGCAGTGTTACGAACACCAGGTCATCTATCCTTTGGGCTTCAGCTGCCCTTGACATAACCCTGCCACCTTCAACTATCCACATTCAAGTCTTATTATTAATGTTAATTATCATATCCCTACTCCGGTAAGAGTAGTTATCACTTTGACAAAGGGCTAAAGAAATTATTCTTCTTAAATTCAACATGAATTCCCAAATCACAGGTTCAATCTGCAGTCCTTCTCCTCAAAGAGTAAATGCAGATAACAATACCTCTTTATGCGAATTGTACATGAGCCCAAGTAGGCCAAGTGTTGTAACTATGCTCTGATACCAATTTGTAACACACCCATGGTGGGGACTTCAGATTTTCACTCTTCTCAGGAGAATCAATACCCTCGTTCGAGGTCTCTATTCCATTCTTCTCTTCCAGAGCTTTCCAGCCACGATCTCCATGCTCCAAAATGATCTCAAAGCTGGAAGATATCCTCTCCCAAGTTCTTCGAGTTCTTTCATCCCCCTATACTTGCATATGACCGCGGGCTATGACCATAATCCAAGACAACAGGTGTCAAGATGACCACCATGTGAATCCTCTGTAGTGGCAAACCTCTGACATTCATGATCCAACGCCACGTGTCCTCAGGGATTTTGACGGCTCTGATTTACTTCGGGACTTCGACGTTCGGGAGTTTCAAACATTCCTACACCTTTTTCCTTCAAAGTACTATGTACCCGGAGTTACATATCAAGCACCACACATCCCTCGTGATCGACGGTTATCATCATCTTCGGGACTTCAGCGTTCGGGAGTCCCGGATGCTCACACCACTTTTTTTCCCATAGTGTTTTCTTCCGAAGTTAAGGATCGTGCACCACATGTCCCTCTCCTTCGACAGTGGGGATCCACTTCGGGCATCCCTCTACTCCGCGTTGCTTTCTCCCCGCTTTTGAAGTACGCATTTTTCTGACGCATGTCTCCCACAGATCGACAGCTATGAATTACTTCATCTCTTTGGGCTTCGGGAGTTTCAACCTCTCCCCACTCACTTTCTCCCAGAGAAATTTCACCTGAATTCGATGCTATGTAGATGTGTGTCTCTCTTAAATCGACCGTCACGGTTTACTTTGGGAGTTCTCAACTTGCGTGACCCCACTTTCCTCCGAAGTGGATATCTCTCAAAATGGAAGATCCACTGACACCTATCCTCAGCTAACGGATGGATCATATGAACTCCATATCTCTGGACTTCGGGAGTTATTTTTCAACACATCCCCTTTTCTCCTGGAGTGATTTCACCCGAAGTGCAGGATCTGACGACACCTATCTCTTTGGCTTGGATGGATCAAATCTACTTCAGCTCTTCAGCTCATAACTTTCATTCAAGGGTCCTTTGGATCCCAATGTGTGCCACTCTGAGAGGGACACCTGGAAACCTGTCACTCGATGCATGCTCTCCCAAAGGATCTCGACATTAATACTCACATCCCCACAATCGAATGGTCATGAGAGATCTCGAAGGATTCTTAGATCCACGGTCCACATCAACTTCTGGCCTTCGGGACTTCGGCGGTTTTGGTGCTACCAAACCTTTGTCCTCCCGACGTGGTCAACGTTAGACTGACCATATCATAGATCAGACGGTCAGGGTAGTTCTCGGGCATCCTCATATCTACGGCCTAGATTAACTTCGGGACTTCAGGGGTTTCACCTCTTGTGCAACGAATATGCTCGATTCGCCAGACCCGCGAAGTCTGAAGGGTTCCAAGGGTTAACACCTGCATTCTTTCTCCAAATCCAACGATCATGAAGAACTTCAACTTCTCCTGAACTAATCTCATCCATTCGTCTTCCAAACGAAAGGATCTCTCCTTTCGGGACGTAAATATCACTATCCTACCTGAGCTTTGTCAACTCCTTAAGTACCTAGGTAATCTGCGTTAATTCTCCTGAACTTAATGCTTACAGAAATCCACCACGCACCTCTTGTGTTCATCTATCAACTCTAGAACTAAAGGGGTTCTCTCTCCCTACACGCCTCGCAAAGTTTTGTGCACACATGCACTACCTCTCTTGAGCTTTGACCGACCCCTTCCTTCATAATGACGGGGAGTGTAGACATGCACACGTGAGGTTATGCCCAAAGTCAACAAATTCACAGTCTATTTATTTTAACTTGAACCACCATTGGGCTCAGGTATTTACGTGTACAGCCCAAAGAATTCCTTATTTTCTTAAATACACAATTAGGCAGAATTGAAGGAATACAGTATAACCATTAAGCAAACATGTCCATCCTTGCAACATTCATAGGATGTCCAATTTTAATTTACAGTTACTACTTAAATACACAGGACATGAGATTACTTATCTATTACAAGTGGTCACCAACTAATTGACTGTGGGTGTTCGTCCTTCCACCCAACCATAGGCTCAGAGGCATTCATTCTTAGTGCTTTGGCCACCCCTGTGCCAAGCCATGATATCACTAGGGAATTTATGCCAATTCTCATCAATCCTTTCTCTTTCACATCTTCTGTGAGGCTTATCAGATGCTTCCTCGGCATCAAGCTCGTAGCCTTCTACTCAGGTCTCATTCTCTGCATACTCTCAGAGATCTCTCTCTCTCTCTCTATTTCATGGCCTCGACGAGGTTTATCAAATAATTTCTCTGCATCAAGCTCGTGGCCTCGACTTGTTCTCTGTTGGTGACTTTTCCTCTCGTTATTCATTCTTCTCCTTATTTTTTTCTGGCATGCCTTGCATGCACATCCCTCATATCTTGTTCCCTCTGTCAGAAGGAAACTCGAGTCCTTCTAGGTCTGTCGGACTCTATGGTACTTTGGGCTGACCTTCTGCAGGTAGACCATGCTTCCATTCATGGGGGTGTTTGAGGGTTCAACCACCAGTCATTTTCATATTAACCGTTCTCTTGTCATTTGCACATTTGTTCCTCTAGTGATATCATGGCTAGTAATTTCAAGGCTTCACCCCCAGAGTCAGTTATTGGCAATTAAACAACAATACATTTACAATGTTCCCATGCCACAACATGGTAAGCCTAATTAATGATTAATTACAAGTTGGGGGAAACATGGGTGTTACAGGGGAATTTCCAAGTGTCAGCTAATTTGGCATGTTTTGCACAAAACCCATGTCATTAAATTGTAAAATTCATTTCTAGAACTCCATAATCTTCATACGAAATCAATGTCTAATTTTGTGTACGAAAATCAATTAATGAAATCACCATTTGTATTAATTAAATGAATGGGTGCAATGTTTCATTACTAAAAGACACAATGGTTCATCCTTATACCTTTTGGAAAGTATATAGGCAAACTAACAAGGTGAAAGGAAAGTGTTAAGTTCCGCATGTTCACTTGCCTCTTCAAGGGGGCAACATCCTAATGACCTTCAGATCCAAATACAACATTTATCTTCATATCTCGTTACATTGCTTGAACCCCTTTATATATTGCTACCATCACCTAAGAACATTCTAGAGGAGGAATCTTCTATAAGTAGAACCTTCTAAGAATTCATCTTACATTTGTTATATCTAACTACCCATTTATTATATCTAACTACCATAGTTGGCCATATTTAATAATATAGTGGACCTAGTCCACCTTACATTGAATGGCCTCCACTATTATCACTATGGGCCCTCTGGGCCTCCCCACTACCTCTCTAGCTAACTTACATTCCATCCCCCTTGTGAAAGTGTTGTCCTCAACACTTGATGTACAACCATATACCAGGGTCCCATGGATAAGTGTGGACCATAGTGCTGAAGTAGACTAGATAAATAGGGTCCCATTGAAAAATGGAAGCCACCATGTTGAAGTAATCCAACAGCCATTGTAAACCAGGGTCCCATGTCCAATTGCTCATTTGAACCCCACACGGAAGATATTGGCACCCAATAACCAACTGAAAATGATGCTCCCAATACTGACACCTATCATGTGGATCCAAATAAGAATATCTATTCACATAGTGGGAGAGGATCAAAGCTGAATCTAGAAGTAACAATACCATTATAGAATATGCAGGCTGGACGTTGGTAATTATAACTAGCTCTTGATGTGGGACATTGATGTTCTCTACAAAAGGTGGAGTAGAGTCATCAAATAAAATATGGAAGTGGTTGTCATCCCAGAAATGACAACTATCCATATACCAATCATCACAATCGGCCTCCAAATCATACCAAGCATATATTTCTTGATTATATTCATCCTTGATGTCCACCATAAGAAATATATCTTGCATGTTATCCAATGAATCTTGAATACTATGAAAACTATCATTGAGGTCATCTGTGAGGCCATCTACAAAGTCATCCAATGTGTCATTCAATGTGTCATACAATTGGGATTTGAATGCTTCAGTTATTTGTAGAATTTTTATGATGGTTTGAGAGGAAATAGCCATATGAGCACCCTATGAAAATTTATGAACTCTGCAGTCCCGCCACCGTCACGAAAAAACTCAAAAAATAGAACAATAAATTACCGCAGAAAAACGCGGCTTTTTCGGAAAAACCCTAAAAAATATTGAATTTAAAATGCTCATAACTTTACTTCCCAGACTCCATTTCGGATGATTTGTTTTTTGAAATTCGGTATTTTTCCGATAGGAATTCAAATACCCAATTTGTTTTTCCAAATTCATCTCATAAAGCTTCAAATATGAACCTGAAGTGCGCCACCCTATTTTTCTTCCCTAGAAAAATTTTGCAAAAAGAGAAAAAAATTATTTTATTCTTTGGCCAAGGAAAGTGCTATGATACCAATTGTTATGTACCAAAGACTGAATACAAAAGCACCACAACAGATATACAAGAACAATATGCAAAATCTCCTTTATTATTATCAAAACCTTTGAGGTAGGGAAACACCATACAATGGATCCTATTATGGAAGGGATCCTCTCATGTTCACTTGCCTCTTCAAGGGGGCATCCTCCTATTGAGTTACCACTCCAAATACAATATTTCTCTTCATATTCCATTACATTTCTTGAACCCCTTTATAAAGTGCTACCATTACCTAAGAACATTCTAGAAGAGGAATATTCTAGAAGTAGAACCTTCTAAGAAGTCCTCTTACATTTATTATATCTAACTACCCATTTATTATATCTAACTACCATAGTGGGCCTTATTTAATAATATAGTGGACCTATTCCACCTTACATTGAATGGCCTCCACTATTATCACTATGGGCCCTCTGGGCCTCCCCACTACCTTTCTAGATACCTTACAGAAAGTTTCTTTGTGGTCTACATAAGAAGATCGAAAACAAGTGCAGAGTCCAAGGAAGAAAGTCGAAGATACTTATGAAGTGAGAGTGGAAGGGTGGAGCAAGGAAGGACTTGTGTCCTTTACTGATTAAAGTTTGAATACATGAAGTTGGTGCTTCCTAGGGTTTGTTCCCTAAACAAGGGATTTGGTGCTTCCTAGGTTTGGTGGCCTAAAACAAGGGAGTTGGTGCTTCATAGGGTTGGTGCCCTAAAACAGGGGATTGGTGTCGTCGCCCTCTATTTCTTCCTTTCAACTGAAAATGCCCACTTATATCGGATATAAGCATAATTCATCAGCAATCTAATCGACTGAATACCATTGTGGTATGGGACTATTTACAATTTGCAGTCTGTGTGCATGTCCATTATGTCGGTGGCATATAACTTATGTGCTGCAATTATGAGAAAAGAAATCACCTCTAGCAAAATCTTTGTTTTCCAACATTTTAGAAGCCATGACATCCCGTATAATGACAATGTGCAATTGTGCTATGGCAAGACTTCTTTCATGGACTTGAGGTGGGTCATACCTACTACCGCTCAATCTACACTTCTTTTTCAAAAGGACAAATTTACAAAATTTATAGATGGACATCCGCCTGAACCTTGATTCAAGAGTGTAATTTCATGGCTTTAACATATTTACGAAAAGAGTTTCTAAATTCCAACATCTAAGCAGTATTTGATGGTCGGATACATGTAACATGGGAGTAACAAGGTCATGGAACTTTTCAAAGGTCATGGAACTTTTCAAGTTACAATCATTATTGTAACTTGTATTAATGGATTTTCCTCCACCAAGCCTTCTCAAAATTCTCTAGTTTACCACAATAATTACAAGTCTTCTTATTCCTTACCTTCTTGATATATTTCTGATTGTCGCGACCTCCATGCTTTCTTCGGTTGACTTGTTCTTCTTGATCCTTATTACGGTATGCTTTATGGCTTCTTTTCTGCTTGCCATCTTGACCACTTTCTTTATAGTAACATATGCCCTTTTCTTTAGTGAAATGGGCGTGATGTTTATTTCTAAGCTTTCCTTCATCAAGAATATTCTCACATTCCCTAATAGGCAAAGAGAAAAAGGAGTTGAAGGTATTAATCCTTACCATATTCTCTACTTAAATCCCAATTGAAATGTGGAACAAAAACATCTTATGGTGTTTTCAGATTCATTGGGATCAATTTAATCAAATATCCTTCCTTCTTCGAGAAGCCTTTTCCACATTTTCCTAGCATCGACTATGTGATCTAGGTAATCCTTAATCCTATCAAAAGAGAAAAGGGAAAGATTGATCAATTCTTTCTCAAGTTGCATAATGTGAATTTGATCGACTTTGTCAAACAACTTCTTCTAGACTTCATTTGGGATGTTGATCCCATTGATATGGAAATATATCTCCACTAAAATATAGGCCACAATTACTCTTACAACTTCATCTTTCTTGTCACTGAATATGAACTTTTCATGTTCATCTTTAGGGAAAGGCATAAGAATGTTTGTAAACTACCATAATGCTTTGCTCTTCAACCAAGTATCTCTGTGTTGTACCAACATGCCATAATTGTGCCCATTTAGCATAACATACTCTTGTTTCGAACCCATACTACTCCTTAGGAACACTAACACCATCCATAGCCTTGTTATGATGTGAACACATGCAATCGTATCAACTGAACACATTTGCTAAATAACATATAAAATGGGATAAACATGCCTCTTATGCCTGCGTTCTTAACTATAACGTTTATAGTTTCCAGAATCTCCAAATTCACAACCATATGCTTTTTTTTGCTTCTAGTTAGACCCAGCTCCGTTTTTTCCTTACCCTCCTGCTTTCTTCGATACCCTTGCCCGCCAGGGAACCCACCGCCATCCTCACCGCCAAATCGTCCATTAACGAAGTGAGACTCAGTTTTAAATGGTTGTGCTAAATTTTCCTCAAGACTCCTGGTATGGGTCTCAGGTACTCTGAAACCCAGTTGAAGTTTTGGGCTCAGTACATTCTCCAATCACTCCATGACAATTGTTCTTTAGTATTTTTGTTTGTGCATTTTTAGGTGATGGTTCTTGAAACATTTAGCGGACTCCTCGTTCGGTTTTCTTTTAAATTTCAACAGTTGGATGCATGCGAACAAATGTGAGCTATAGTGGCTCCACGCAGATGAAGATATTATGATCAGAAAACAATAATCCAATTAGCAATATTCTAAAAATTCTATTTTTTTTTGTTGTTTTCCGGCAAGTCTAAATTTACATTTTCTTTTATTATAGGGAAATCGATAACATAACCTCTTGAGCCTTATCACAGCAAGCCAATATTTCGATGAAGTTTGATCCCTAATGAAGAACTGGGTGAAAATCATCATCCCCCACCAATAAGCCCCCATGGACATTGAGCACAATGTGTTGGTAAATAATTTAGACATCTTTGATTGGGTCAATGAGTTATATGATTAAAAGGGTGACGGGAAAATATGGGCATTGTCTTTTTAAATAGCATCATATAATATCATATACAGCCTGAGTGGGCCTAATGGTTAAGAACATGTGTTTCCTCTTAAGAGGTCACAGGTTCAAATCCAGAGGGGGGTAGGGTATGTATACCTTCGTAGACTTTACCAGTCAAATTGTTGGGCGGAGGGGGTCCCTTGTCCCACAAACAAAGGGGTCTCATACACCAATTTGGTGTGCTGGCTTGGCCGTGACCTTAAAAATAGATTATTATTATTATTATTATTATTATCATCATATAAAGTAATCATATAAAGCAAGTAAAAAATCAATTTCATTGTATTATTTTTCTTAAGAATATTTTAGAAAATATTTAATAAGAAAATTATTAAAATATAAGTAATAAAAATAATAATATAATATTATTTTGATTTTTTTGTTTTTCTTTAGACATTGGAATGTTAAAAACAATGATTTATTGTTATTAAAAAATAATAATAATCTTGGATTTGATTTGTTGGAAGTGTGAGGTGATTTATATGTGTTAATGTTTAATCTTATTATCGGTTGTGTTTGGGTTAAAAATATATATATAATATTTTATTTTTTTGTGGTAGGTGGTGCAGCTTACAATTATATTGCGTTGAGAATGTTTTGGTGTTGATTTGCCAAATTGTCGGTGGGCTGAATGTTTTGGGTTTGGGTTATTCTACACATTTTTTATTTGTGTGGGATGGCTCTTGGCACACAAGCAACCAAATCTGTCATATTTCTTGTGTAACAGTGGAATTCTAGCATTTATTTGATATCATTCTAATCACACAACCAACCAAGGATGTCATAGTTCTAGCCTAACTATGGAAGTCTAGCATTTATTTGAGGCCTAGTGGGTGTATGATTATACCTGGTGATGGCTACACAAGGTTTAATTCGCGTTATGGGAAGCATTTGTACGTTGTTCCAAGGTTGTTGTTGTATTAAATTTTTTGATCGAACAAATCGTTGGTTGGTGAATGTATTTTGTTTGTGTGATTCTAAGTGTTCTTGTTGATTTGTGAGGGATAACTCTCGGTACTCGGGCCACTAGGCCTGTCATTTTTATTGTGTAGCGGTGGAGGTCCAGCTTTGCTTGTGTGTTCGATTTCTCTGATCGAGCAAATGGTCGATGGCCTGGATGTTTTGTGTTTGTGCTACTTGTTAGGCCGATGCTTTGAATCCTATTGGCTAAGTACTTTGTTTTTATCTAGTAAGTTTATTTGTGTCAATAAAATCGCTTTTTGATAAGCCTTGTATAAATTAGTGTAATTTATAGTTAACATTAACATGGCAATAAAAAATATGTCGCTTTGATGGTGTGTTCAATTTCTCTGATCGAGCAAATGGTCGGTGGCCTGAATGTTTTGTGTTTGCAATACTTGTTAGGCCAATGCTTTGAATCCTATTGGTTAAGTATTTTGTTTTTATCTACATTGCTTTGATTATTTTCTTTGTCTCAATAAAATTCCTTTTCAACTAGTATTATTGTAGTATCTACATTGCTTTGGTTAGTTGTTTTTGTCAATAAAATCACTTTTTTTAAATCCTTGTATAAATTAGTGTAATGTATAGTTAATATTAATATGGCGATAAAAATATGTCTATATAAATTAAAGTAATTCATAGTTAATATTGATTTCACAATGAAAATGTGTAGTGATTTGATAATATAATTGTTTTTCATTGTCATCACTTTGGATTCCTTATATCGATTGCATTAAAAAAATTCCAAAGCACTAAGGTTTTTAAAGCACAACAATGATTGATCTTGGTTGGCAAGTCCAAGTGGTGGCTTGTTACCATGACACATTTCTTTCACTGACCAATGCTATGAAACACCATCGTTGGGATGGTATGTGGCAGGTGTTCTATCAACTATGTATTGAGTTCTTGGTTGGTGGAACCATCCTGGCAGAAGGCAAGTGTTCTATCAACTATGTATTGAGTTGTTGATAGGGCCAAGGCACTTCAATGGTGTTCATTGTTTTTCTGAATCTTCTTAATATGATTAACTTGTCAGTTTTTTAAATTATAGCTATATTATTTGTATAAATTAGTCTAATTTATATTAAATATTAATATCACAATAAGGATATGTCTATATAAACTAATGTAATTCATAGTTAATATTAGTGTCGCAATGTAGTTCTCGAGGTGTAGGACAGTCGGTGACGGAGTGTGTTGTTAAGCCACTCTGTGTTGAAAAGTCACCAATTCGAAACCTGCGGGGACAAAAAATCCAACCATGTTAAGGGTTGGTGTGGCTCAGGCCGGGTGTGATCCCCGGGTGATTTTGACAGCTTAGATGCCCCTGAGTCGCGGTTTCTCAAGCCATAGGTTAATCCTGATGCCAACAGGTTCGGCCACATTAACAAACAAAAAAAAATATTAGTGTCGCAATGAAGATATGTTGTAATTTAATAATATAATTTTGTTTTCCTTGTAATAAAATTGTATGATTAAATTAAAGGATAGTATCTACTTAAATCATTTTAATTTATAAAATATACGTTGAATGCTTTTAATAATAAAGAAAATTAATTATGCTATAGTTAAATATGAAGTTAACTATATAGTTAATATTTTTGGTGCTTGTAGTAGTATTTTATTATGACCATTATGTGTCAAATGCAAATGTAGTTGTGTGACTATGGCCATCTTCTTCTTTCATGATTGGTATTCTTTGTTTATGGTTGGATTGCTTTGTTTTTCAATAAAAAAAGTGTACACGATAAATTTGTTTTTTTGAAATATTATGTCATATTATGTAAACACTTTAACTTTATTTGTACTATTTGTCAGTCGAATGCTTTGGATCTTGTTGCCTAAGCAGTTTGTTTTCTATTTACATTTATTTAATTAAGTGCTTATTCTCAATAAAAAATTGTTTCCAATCAGGTCCAATGTACTAAATGAATTCATTGTTTTCAATTGGCTAATCACTTATGTTAGTCTCATACAGTATTATCAACATTAAGATATTGAGGAACTTACTATTCATGAATCTAGATAATGGCTCCTCTCTTCTTCATGCTTATGAAGGTTGAGGCAACTGTTATTAACATTTTTGTACATGTCAACATGACATATTTAACAAAAATAAGCCTCGGTTAACATGGGTCTTGGTGTCCATCATTAACGTCTCATCTCCCTAAATAAAATTTCACTATATTACTCTAATGAGATAAATATCGACACTAACTTCATGTTTAGCATCAAAATTAATATGTCAAACCTCATTTTAAGATGTTTGTGATAATGCATTTTAGGGCATAGGACCTCATATGGAAAAAGTAGAAATTGGACGGTTTGCTAGTTTTTAATGGGCTTAACAAATCTTAGTGCAACAAAAACAAATAGAATATGAAAAACGAAAAAGAGTTGATAATTTTTCACATACATTGTATTTTTAGCAAATCTCTAATAATTTAAAATTGAAAAGATGTTATAAAAAAATTCAATAGCTTATTACAGGTAGTATTTTCTATTGATGGTTTCCATTGTGTGGTGTATGTCTACATGCATTTCAACTTGCTTGTAGGCTATGTAAAAGTAACATTATTGCAAATGAAAAATGTTATGTCATCGCAATTTTAACTTGTTCTAGAAAGTTTCAGCATTCAGTGTGAAGGTGCTAGCAAGTTTTGAAGCACATTTATCAATAATGTCAACAAGATTGTGGACACCAATTGATACTGAAACATACACCTTTAACCAACTTTTGTATAGCATTGCATTTCTGTAGCTTTATATATAATATCTCAAATAAGTTATTTTTTGTGTCAATGTTGTGTGGCAATGACTGTATAGGCTTGTAGACTGCTTGTAGGCATATTGCAATTACAACTTATGAGACATTTTAGGGGACATACTAGTTATTTCTTGTGAAAAAGATATAAAATGAAAAAAAGCAACCCCACAGCCAATAACAGAAATTGATGTTGTACTAGAAAACCATGGCCTATGTCGCTTAGAAAAATGTGTGTATGTTGTAGGAGATTGTTTGTTCGATGCATTTCAAGTGATACTCATTTTAGATACACATTAACAAAAATTAGAGAGGGTACAATAGAGCACTTTAGAACATGTTTTCAAAAACAAGATACAGAGGCAATTACATCTTATCAACTTGATCTAAATAGGTCTTCATTGATATAAATGCATAATATTAGTGATCTGGAAGAATATTTGAACAAGATGTCTAGATCAGCATCAATTGACATGCCACCAGACGATAGAGGTCTATGAGGCAATATTTTCTTCATGCATTGGGCATCGAATTGACTAAAAATTACATTAAGAGTTTGGTCAAAAAGTCGAATACTTGCATTTCAATTCGAACTTGTCTACATACACTTATGACATATTGTTCCATGATGAAAATCCATTGGCTGGACATTTTGAGCCACTATTGTGAAAAAGAACTATTCACGGTCCTCCTACTTTTCGAGAAAGACAAGTTACTGAAGTCCATGTGTTTGAAAGTACATATGGTGAGAGCTCTTTTCAAGCATTATTCCAATTGGAAAATAATCAATACAATGTATCATGTTTGCGATGAATAATGTCATGAATTTTTTGCAATGTAATTATGCAAAATGATTCCATTGCAATTAAATGCATACATCAATATATTACGGACGATATAGTCAAGAAAACACCAAAAATCACAAATTGGCAAGGGTACATGATATAATTGGAATTACCTTATAAACAAGGGTATATTGATGTGGAATGTTTGTCTATGAATGGTTGGCTAGAATATTAAATATCAATATCCATTTATGATCTTCTAAAACAAGATCAAAGCTTCAATACTTTGTTCTACAAAAGGAGCAAAAGTATTTGACATAATTGAGTTACAATAAACTGAAACACATATAGTATATGAACTATTGGAGAATGTGAAAATAGTTTTGAACGTAGATTCCAAACTATTTCCCACGACGAGTAGAATTCAAACCAGTCTATCTTTACATAAAGTGAAGAATCTCCTTAGAAATAAACCTTTACAAAAACAATTACGCAATATACTTAATGAAGACATAAGTGGCCACAATAATATATTGGTAGAAACTAAGGGAAAGAGTCAAACAAGAAACTCAAGTATTGTTGGAAAACTATTGAAAACGATGCACAAAACAAGGAAAAACAGTATTGCAAGAAAGGAAAAAAACTTTATGCAAAAGAGGCATAAAAATATGGAATCACTTACAATTGTAGAAAAAAGTTTCCATCGGAAAATAATAGATGTGTCTATTTTTTACTGTATGGCAAGTCAGCAAATTTTTTTCCTAAAAGATGTTATATTTATTAAAAAAGTATACAAATAAATGATTTATGATAAGGAGAAAAAAGAGAACCCTCATGGGGTGCCACTTATACACCATGCAATAAATTAGCATGATGTGGACCACATCCATCCTCATATTCCTCTCACCCATGTAATATGCATGTTGTGTGTGAATATTTCTAATTCTATTCATGGGAATTTATTTGTCATGAAATTCTAAGAACCCATGCTAGTTTTTTCTATTGCATTATTTTGAATTGCACTATGCATGCCATACAGTAAAAAATAGACACATGAAGAATCTCCCATGTATAAAGAAACCTTGTTTTTATATGTCGGCCTACATGATCGATGTCATTTTATCCTCTGTATAGTTTATTGACCTAGGGTGGAACTAGGACCAGAACCAACCCCCCATCCATGTATATTTCTCTTAGTTGTGGAGAGTTAAATACATAAAACACTTTTATGACATATGAAATCTATTTTTAGCCCCTCTACACAACATTCTATTTGGTTTCCCTAGACACAAAATCCCCTTTGAAGCCAGGAATGGGATGAAAGGAGTAGGTGATTGGTTTCTCTATAAATATTATTCATATATCAGGGTGTATGGGACCACTAGAGGCCCACACCTTTTTCCATACTTCCTCCCATGCCATTTGTTAATGAGGGAAAGTGCATACCAAAACATGGATTCATGGGTCACTACATTATTGCAAATCAATAGCAAGAAACTTTGTTCAATATTCCCTATACCCATCGGAAGCTACATTATTTCCAATAGCCAACATACAAGGAAAGAAGTGGAGACCCTACAAGAGTTAATACTATGTCTAGGAGAGCCAAAAGGTCATGATCCTCATGAACTAGCAATCAGCCATGTTAAGTATGTTGGTCTCACCCATTCCAATATCCATGTGGTTGATTTTGAAGAGGATAAATTTAAGGGAATACTCTCTCATGATGAAGTCATACATCAGTTGTCCCATGATGTTGCCAAGCGAGAGCTTGAACATGAACAAGAAAGAGATCAAGAGGGAAACTCTAAACCAATTCCAGAGGTTACTTCAGCAAGAACAGGACACTGAAATCACAAAAGAGCAAGAGAAAACCAATAAGGAAGAATAGCTTGAACAAAAAATTCTCCCAACTGAGAAAGATTATTAGAAAAGGAAAGTGGAGGAGGAAAAGAACATGATCGCATGGAACAACAGACTGCACTCTAGAAGAATAAAGAAGCAAAAGCCAAGAGGTTAGTTGATGAAGTAGAAGCCAAGAGGTTATTTGATGAACAAAAGCCAAGAGATTGGTTGATGAGGCAGAGGTAAAATGGGTAGTCGACAAAGTTGAAGCTAAGAAGAAGGAGGATGAGCTATTGAATAAGAATTTAATCCTGGCCCCTATCACTCCATTGACACCTAACCTGGGCATTGTGAACGTACCCCCTCAAGAATACACTCCCATAAGAACCATTACAAGAGATTCCCCCTTCTCCTCCCAAGTCCTGGATTTTGAAGGCTTTGTAGTAGAAATTGGAGACTACTACTTTGAAAATAGGACAAGAAGTATCAAGAAGATATTGGCTAAGAGGAAAAGAGTAGAAGACGCAAACTCAAAAGAATCTACAAAGAGGATATTAGAATAGAAATTAGGGCATGATCTTGAAGAAAACGTGGTTCAAGTAGCATCTGCAGTCAATGCTTTCGCAGGGCTAAATTCCTCATCTATCCTTGAGGTAACCAACACCCTCAACACCGCCAAGAACAGAGTAGTTGAGTTGGAGACAGAGATGAAATATATTAAGGACAAGCTCACCATACATGTCCAGAAATCCACAGAAGCTGCTAGAAGTCTCAATACAAAAAAAAAATGAACAGAGCTCTCCAAGGTCAAAGAGACGAGATCAATGCAAATTTTGAAAAAGGGATGAAAATCCAATAGGACACCCATAACAAAGAGTTAGAAGCGGAAAAACATAAACTCAAGACAGACATAGAAAAAACCATAGCATCAACATGTATTGTAGAATCAATCAAGGTGGGGGCATTAGCATTGACTAAAGAACTCGCGGAAAGAAAAAATGAACTCCTCAATTTTCTAAATAGCATACAGGTTAAGTGAGAAGAACAACTCAGGTTGCAAAGAAAATTGGTGGAGAATCAAGAAATGCATCAGGAAGCAAGTGAAGCCTTAGAGGAAATTATCAGTCGGCAGGGTATGCACAAATCTTTACCTACTACACTGTCAGTATATTCCAAGAGGGAAAGACTTAGATGTTATATGCTCTTTGACACTTGCATACCTTTCTTCAAGAATGTGCAGATTACCCAAAGGGAAGCAACTGACACTTGCACGAAGCTACGTATTGGCACAAAAAATCTCGTGGAATAGTCATGGATACGGCCAATGCAGTCCATCGATGAAACAACATCTGCTAGCACCAGAATGGCTGAGGTGGAGGATCACAAGAAATACATCCAAACAGACATTCAGAAACTGTGTCAATCTGAGGAAAAATGTATTAAAGAACACCTGCTGAGACCCGCCTGACTCATCCACAAAATCCAATCCTTCATCAAGAACATTGCAGAGCATTTATACCAAGAAGTATCCATCAAAGTTTGCAGTGGAGATTCAGTTTTAGAAAGATTGCAATCAAGAAAACTTGAGAGAATAATGAGAGTTCATTCCCTCTAGAAATAATACCAAGATCAACTACAAGAATAGGGAAACTCGTGATGACAAATTCCCTAATTCTTTCCAGATGTTACATTGTTCAGTTATCACAAACTCATTTTGAATTTGGAATATGAAGAGCCTTTTTTTTTAAAACAACCATGTTTCCATAATTGCAAAGATAACTATTGCAAAGAGTCAGTACTCATTATAAAAATGGAAGATTGTCCATTTGAAAGGGCTTTTGGTTTCAGAATGTAGCAAGACATTATTTTTACTGCAAGTTAATTTGAACCGAGAGACATTCTAATTGGAGATTATGGTGTTGATATGTATGAATGTGACTATTCTATTAATTATATATATTAATGTAGTTTGTGAATATTTGTTTACGAATTAATTATGAATTAATGTTTTCATTTTTTATAGTTACCATGATTTTCATAATGAGTACAATGTTAGCATGACACCATTAACTAATCAATTTATTGATTCTAACAAATTATGTTATTTAACTTTTATGTTACTTGTGTTATGAATTTATTCTATACAAGTAATAAATATATTTCATTGTATTCATCCTTGTTAGTTTGCTCCTGATCAGGATAGGTTAGCTTAGAATTAATTAGAGTTTGCATCTTAGAATAATAATCATCCACCTTAGCTTAAAATTAGTTAGTTAGAATTTTCATTTTTAATTCATCTGAGAACCTTCAGTTCTCAATTTCATATTTAGTTAGCATGTTAATATAGATCGGTAACCAGCAGGCCAAAATATGGTCGGAAATGTTATCCCAAATGAGAGTGGGTCTATTTGGGACCTGCCATCGGGCATTTTCCCTCGTCCGATTGAGTAGGTCATTTTCGGCCTTCAATAGAAATGGTGCTAGAAGGAGGGAGATAGAACTCAATGGCTGCAAACAGAAGCTCAAACCCTTCATTTTATGTCCCACAAGTAAGATTTTCCTCGACAAGTGATTCCCAACAAGTTTTCTCCAAACATATTTTCCTTTCTTCAGAGTATGTCGTGAACATGCCAACTCAGGTAAGCACTCACCACACTTCCACTCATCCCGGACCTTCCTTTTCTTCCCCACAACATTGTGTCCTAACCATATTGGAGATTGAATCCATAGTCATATGCTCAACTGAACAAACCAATCGTGCCCTGACTAGACAACTTAGTAGGCAGAGCGAGCAAGTACCCTTGGATTACTCTATGCCTGAAAATCAGGAATTCCTTTGACATACGGACCCCTACTTCACCAACCCAAACTCCTATCAAGAAAACCATTCGATTGGGACCCCTGAATATATGATGAGTTTAAAAGGCAATTCTATCTCAAAACCCTCTAAAGATAAAGGTAAAGGTAAAGTTTCTATGTCTAAACCTAGTGAAGATATGAAGTCTTCTAATTCAATGGAAATGGAATCTCTTCATGGGATCATTAAGAAGTTCTCCAACAACCTAGTATACCTAAAAAAAAAGTGGTGGAGAGGTATCCTCTATCTAGAAAAAATTATTTAGGTTCCCCCCCGAGAAAGATAAGAACATGCCACCAACCAAAAAAACCACCCCTTCTCGGACAAAAGGCATTAACATGAAGGATATTGTCCAGGCCCTCCAAAATTGGGCAACTGAGAATATGACTAAAGTTGATGATGAGGGAGAAGAAATTCAAGAACAACAAGAACCACGTCAGGAATCTAACAAGCCTGTAGAACAATAGTTAAAATCATTTTGGGATATTGATTATGGTGAGGATGAAGAAGAAGTTGAAGAAGTACACATCTCACATAACGTCATTACCACTAGAAGTGATAGTAAGAAGGTTTTTGATGACACCCTCGATACCACTAATCCTACTTCTCCCACCATGTCCACTTCCAAACAACCATCTTCTTCGACCAATACTACTCCCAATTCCTCCAAGACCACACCTTCCAACCCTAAAATGATTGATCAAACATTGAAACCCAATATTTCATCCACACCCTTGGTCAGGTTGGAATATGATTTCTTATAAGATATGAAGAAGACAAAAGCTAACATTTCCTTGTTTGAGCTTATGAAGATTCCACAAATTCAAGATAATTTTATCAGAACTCTGCAAGGAAAAACTTCCTCTGACATAAAGGAAGTAAACACTGGAACCAAGAAAGGAACACCAAGGTAAATTATTCTAACAATAGCACTCCATCTAAAAGTCAGGTTCTGACTAATGCGTCCTTAACTGGTCAAAGATCCAAATCTACCACCCCTCCTTTACTCATTACTTTTGAAATATTTAATATAAATGTACATAATTGTATGGTAGACTCAGGAGCTTCATCTAATGTCATGCCCTTAAAGGTCTATGAGAAGCTTAATGTCAAACCAGAACCATCAAACATTCATATTATTCAGTTGGATAGAACCAGAGTTTAAGTTATTGGGGAATTGAAAAAAGTCTTGATCAGGATGTCTGTTAATCCTAAAGTTCATCAAACTATAGATATAATAGTAGTAGACATACTTGATAACTATGGCACGATTTTAAGTCGAGATTGGTTAGCTATGTTAAATGGCTACTTTGTTATTGATTGGTCTTACTTATGGATCCCTTATAATGGTGAAATGAACCAGATTAGGGTTGAGAGAGGAAGGTGTATGAAACATGTCTTTACTGACCTGAATGACCCAAATGAATCGGTAATATTTAACAATTCAATTCTGGGAAATTATTCATATGAAACATTTTTGGGGATTTTCACATATGAACCATCATCTCTTGTGGAATCTAACACACAATCTGAAATCCTTCATTGCAGCTAGATTATGGAGCCCAATTGTAATATAATAGATCAAACTAACATTTCCTTTGATGTACAGCCTAACATAATTTTTAGAGATAGGTTAGAAACGGTGGTTAACTCGACTAACTCCAACAAATAAAAAAAAATATGAAAACTTAAAATCAAATGTTGCAACAAAGATAGGGGATCCTAACATGTGGACTCTATTTTTTGATGGATCCAAATCTTTGGAAAGTGTAGGTGTTGGTTGCATATTGAAAGATCTGACATGAAGAAAAATATTAATCGCATGTAGACTAGAATTCCCATGCACCAATAATACTATTGAATATGAAGCCTTGCTGCAGGGGTTAAGAAAAGCAGTAGATTTGAAAGTTGAGAAAATCAAGGTATTTGGTGATTCTGAAATTATCGTCAAACAAGTAAGGAACACCATTCATTGTCTTTCAAGTCATTTGAAACACTATCAACTCGAGGTTTGGGAACTAATAAAATATTTTTCTACATTTAATATTAGTTTGATACCTCATTCGCTAAACTGTGACAATGATTTGCTAGCCAATGTGGCATCTAGGTTAATACCCTCTGACGAATTGATGCCTGACACTTTTTTTGTTGAACTTCTATACAGGCCTTCAATTCCTGAAAATATCGCAAGTTGGAGTATCTTTTATGACAATCGGCAACTGATAAAAATTTTACATCTCAAAGATACTTTCAAAGACTCTATCATCGATGAAAGCCAACATTACCAGCTAATGAATTTGAATATTTCTGAATCAGATCAATCAGACAGCACATCAAGTTCAACTAACTCTATCCCAAGGAACGTTGTGAGATTGGAAAAACTATATGATCTCCAAGACAAGTTCAAAAAAGTCATCAATTGCAAAACCAACAATTCATCTATGCAATTTGAACTGGTGAACTTGGGAACAAATACCACTCCTCAAAACATTAATCTGGGAAAAAATTGTTCTCTCAAAGAAAAACGGGCTTATATCAAATTATTCTAGGAATACAAAGACGTTTTTTCCTGGACCTACGAAGATGTCAAGACGTATGACACCAAAATCATACAACACATAATTCCCATGAATCCTATGATGAAACCATTTCAATAAAAGTTGAGGAAGATGCACCACAGCCTTGAGCCTCGGGTCAAAATAGAATTGAATAAGTTGATAGAGGCCAAGATCATATTTCTAGTAAGACATACATAGTGGATCTCCAACTTGGTGCTAGTAAGGAAAAAGAATGGGGATATAAGGCTCTATATTGATTTCATGAATCTAAACAGAGCCTCGAAGAAGGATAATTACCTAGTGCCCCTGATGGAACAAATCTTGTAGTGCGTATCCGGCTCTGAGATGCTCTCCCTTCTAGATGATTTTTGGGTTATAACCAAATCTTGGTGGCCCATGATGATCAACTAAAAATAGCTTTCTGGACCAAATGGAGAGCATATGCTTATAGAAAGATGTTGTTCAGTCTCATCGATGCCGGAGCGACATTCCAGAGAACCATGGACATTACCTTCAGGGTTCTACTTAGAGAATGTGTTGGTGTATCATGATGATGTTACTATCTTTTCAAGGGATAGAAAATATCATATAACCCATTTGAAGAAAGTATTTAATAGATGCAAAAGATGTGGCATCTCTCTCAATCCTAAGAAATATGTTTTTTTTGTCGATGAAGGAAAATTGCTTGAATTCATTGTTTCCAAGAATGGCATGAAAATTGAACCTGAGAGAACTGAAGAAATTGCAAAGATCCCTCCCCCTCACAACAAGAACCATGCAGTCGTTCCTGGGAAGGATCAACTCTGTAAGACAATTCGTCCCAAGCTTTGTTGAAACAGTGAAACTTATGCAAGATATGATAAAAAAGAATGTCGAATTCAAATGGGGGTCTAAAGAAAAATAATCTTTCGATAATGTCAAAATGGATATAGCACAAGCTCTCGCATTATTAAGTCCATATTTTAGTCGAGATTTCATTCTATACACCTTCACATCAGCTATCGCATTTGTGGCAGCTTTAACACAAAAGAACCAAGAAGGAGATGAATTCCCTATGGCTTTTATGATTTTTGTCCTATAAGGGGTAGAGATGAATTACCCAGAAGTGGATAAATAAGCCTACATTGTATTTAAAGTGGTCAAACACTTCAGTCCATACTTGGTCAAATCTAAGACCAAAGTCATTGTTCCTTACCCTGTTGTCAGGAATCTATTGGTATAGAAAGACTTAGCAGAAAAGAGAGCTAAACGGATTACAGCTCTATAGGAATATGACCTAGAGATCAAGCCTGCAAAAATTGTCAAAGGGCATGGGCTATGTAAACTAGCTGCGGAATCGGTGAGTGATGAATCAAAGGAAGATGCATTGTATCATAATCAAGAATTGCATGCAAGAGAGACAACTTACATTCCAATCAACTCAAACCAATGGTTTTACGAAATGAAATATTACTTAACACATGAGTCAGCCCTAGATTATCTTGACCCCAAGAATTAAAGGTCCCTCAGACTCAATTCTGCGCAATATTAGATCATCTAAGGAATTCTATGCAGAAAAAACTGCGATGGTGTTTTTCTTAGATGTCTTGAGAAGAGGGATGCAGAAAAGGTCTTATCTGAACTCCATGATGGACCAGTCATTGGAAATTACAGTGGAGATACCACTTCTCACAAAATCATCAAAGTTGGATATTATTGTCCCACTTTATTCAAAGACTCTCACGCATAAACAAGGAAATTCCAACAGTGCCAAAAGTCAGCTCTGAGAGAAAAAAAAAATTGTCTTCCCCCTATAGCATGTGATCATCGAACCCCCCTTTCAACAGTTGGGGCTAGACGTAATCGGGGAGATCAATCCCAACTTGTCCCAACCAAACAAATACATATTGACAACTACCAACAGTTTCACCAGATGGAGCGAAGCGATCCCCTTGATCAAGACTATCAATGAAAATCAGGTGACTTCGTTCATTGAGTCCCATATCATCACCAAGTTTGGAATTCCTAACTCATTAGTCTTTGATAATGATAAGTAATTTTCTTCTCCTAAATTGACTGAATTCGATCTAGAATGGAATATTAAGTTTAATTATTCAGCAAATTACTACCCACAAGAAAATGGTTTGGTGGAATCGACTAAGAAAAACCTGATCAAAATTCTCAAAAAAATTATCAACGATCATCAAAGGAATTGGCACCTCCCTCTTTAGAACGCCCTATGGGCTAACAGAGTGACTCCCAATTCATCCATCAGTAACTCCCCTTTCTTCCTGGTCTATGGATAGGAAGCCACTGTGCCGACCCATACATTCATACCCGCCTTACAACTGTCCCAATCTACCCAAGACGAGGCTTGCCCAATAATGCAAGAGAGATTAAACGTGTTATTAAAACTTGAAGAAGAAAGGGAAAAAGCTAAGATGAACCTCACACACCATCAAGAAATAATCAAAAAATGGTTTGACAAATCAGTTGTGGGAAACAAAGACTTTCAATGAGGAGTCTTGGTTCTCAAATGGGACAAAGCTAATGAAATTAAGGGAAAACACACCAAATTCCATAAACTGTGGTTAGGACCCTATCTTCTTCACCAGAAAATAGGTCATGGGACTTTTAGACTTAAAACATTGCAGGGAGATGAGGAGGAGCTTCATGTCAATGTCCAAATCCTAAAAAAATGCTTCTCCTAATCACCAATGGTGATGTAGCTTTGTACATAGTAGTTTTTCTATGTTTTCTTCTTTTCGTTTTCTATTGATTTTCACTTCAATCGTCCTTCCCTTCCCTCCCAATCCTCCTTTTTCATGCCTTTTCTTGAATTTGTCTTTTTATTTTTACACCTTTCATTTTAGAATAACTTATTGGTCATTGCTTCGAACCAGCCTTTTCTTTCGCAACAAGGACCAGAGACTGTTAGACTTGCATAAGTTCCTTTCTCTTTGAGTGCCTTTCTATATTAAAGTGGTTGAGTTGTTCTGAGATCAATGTTTATCTTCATGAACGATGAGAGTGTTGAAAAGAGGAACGTATTCATCTATATCAAGAGAAAACTTTTAACCTTCAAATTCAATACCTTTCGTTGGCTTCCACCAGCTATCCTCACTTATGTGGCCACCCTCTGACATGTCGTTGTTCCATTCAATCTTTTTGAAAGGTCTTGAATTCAATGTATTACACATAAATCCAATGTCTCTTCCCTTGAATCCCTAATTCCAAAACGCATCAATGATTAATGTATATAGACCCACAAGAATAACTTGTCGATTGAGACTAGCAAATCAAAGTAACTCTCATATCACCTTGCTTCCTACTTACCTTCACCTATGTTGCAAAATAAATATATAAATCTTATATCTGAAAGGTGAATACAAAAATCATAATCATGAGGAAGTTGAAAACACTACTAAAAGCATGGGAAGTACAAGTAAACTCGTCGAGGATATGGATGTGCACTAGAAGCGGGGCCATGCTTGTATGATACCAAGGCATCTTTTTCAGGGCTATGGATGCTCACTGACAGTGAAGCAATGTCGAGAAAGAGAGATGAGGAAAACACTTCGGTCTATAACAATTGATAAACATTCCTCTATGATGTTACTCTCAATGTTTCACTATGGATATATGAAATTTCACATTAACACTCACTCGAATTATGTGGAACATCATTGGTGACAAGATTTTGTTATATCTTATCCTCAAGATACTTGATGTGGGGTCCTTAAACTGTACAACTAGATGGAATGTTAAAAGGTAATTTTTTCTTTAATCTGGTTGAAGTATCTCTCTTTTTTAAAACTCAGGAATAACTAGTTCCTCCCAGTAAATCACCATTTTTTGTGGCTCACCTCCCACAACAACCCATATTTTTTAATTTTTATGGGTCCCTATTTTTGTGCCTAATTTATGTCCTACAAGATATACATTCCTACTTCACTAAGGAAATACAAGCTTAAGTCGTAACTGATTCGGAATCATATCCATCAAAGTTTTTGACTCCACACATCACCTAGAACTCCGACCATCACACTTTGATAGCTCCCACGCATCAACCTTTCTCCTTACATGGTGCCCCCATGGATTAATAGGCTCAAACCCAACCTATATCACCATCCTCCCAAGTCAGTATGACCTGTCTGATCACCACCACTCCCAAATGGCGTCTTAATATTGGACCCTTGTTCTCCCTGTTGCCTTTTGTTTCTTTCAGGACTCATCACTTCTCCCAAGGTATCCAAAGAATAATCCTTTGATACCATCCTCGTCAGGGTCCAGTTTGTTCCCCATCCGCTCAAACTCTGAAACTCTAACTCTGAAAACCTTTTCAAGCCCTCCCACTTGTGTGTCTAATGCATTCTCCCAGGATTGAAGAATATTCTTTCGATATCACCTCCTTTGGAGTTCGAACATTTCCTCATTCTTGAAAACTCTAATGGCTTTTCTCTGAAGTCTTACATAGAGTGCGCTCAGCACACCTTTCTAGAAAAGGGAATATTCTTTCCATACCTTTCTGAGGTTTAGTTTGAAACTCATCCTTGTGACCTCCGACGCCAAAACTCTAATAGTTCCAACCTCCTCCACGATGATGAATACGTGTCGTGTCGGCATGCTTTTCTATAATTAAGAGAATATGCTTTCGATACGTCTTCCATCGGAGCTCAAATTAATTTGTGATCCTTTCCTCTATGAATGTCTGACTTCAATAACGGTCTTCTTTTTAAACTCAACCTTTCACCACCTCCGATACATGAATCGGGGCACCTGCCACCCTTAATGATATTTAATGACAAAAATAATGAGCATTAATGACACAAGACTAAGGCAAGATCTAGAAATGATTCTCATACACACTCGAGTTGTGGCATGTTTGCAACTGTTTAATGTGCATTATGAGCTATAACCCCCCCCCTCGTAAGACATGTCTTACACCGTAAGTTTACGAAGCATTTGTTCTATCTTGATTTTTTACTAAGTGTTACTGCTCAACTACTCTAGCCACTTAATTCTAGGTAGCCCATTTTTTATTTTAAATATTCTTTGTTGTTACAATTAGCATGTTGTGTTTATTAAGTTGATACTCATTTCAACGTGCTAATATAGGACCAATTGATAATCAATCATGGTAAGCCAAAACCCCAAAATACCAAAGGGATTAGTGTACTTCCAATCAGCTGCAAGGCCTGAATCATCGTCTCGACTAGTTGAGGCCTTGGTGACTAATACTAATCACCACACTAGTGAGGACCAATGCCCTAGTTATGAAGAAATCTACATGATCTTCAATTCTATAGAATTCCCTGCAGATGACAAGAATATGGAGGTTTACCAGAATATCCTAAGAAGTGGCATCTATCTAGTAGTCGTTTAGCCACCATTGTTCCCATACAACGAGGCAGCGCATTGGTGACTCAAACAATTTGATTCCACGACAATGACCATCATGAGCAACAAAGGAAGCGGGTAGCATCCGTGAGACATGAAGACGTCGGCTCCAGATATCATCTTCCTTCTCCCACGTGCTCTCTAAATGAACCATTCCTAAAAGGGTTTACCTAAGCGAGCAAAGGACCAGCGAATCAAATGAAACATTGGTGGGTTGACGAAGATGAAACCCTCAAACAAGGCCAAAAATTAGTTACTACTCACAAGCTCAAAACTCCCTACCAATTACTGGTAGTTGTGCTCTACCGAATATGTGGAGAGGAAAAGAACACACATTTTCAAATATATTGGTTGCCTTTGGCACACACCATCGTCAGGATGGGGAAACTATTCAACTGGCCAAACATCCTGGTTATCAACATATTTCTACACGTGAAGAATCTCCCAAGTATGAAGAAATATTTTTTTTATATGTTAGCCTACATTATCGATGCCATTTTCTCCTTTGTACAGTTTGTTGACCTGGGGTGGAACTAGGACCGGAACCAAGCCCCCATCCATGTATATTTCTCTTAGTTGTTGAGAGTTAATTACATAAAACTCTTTTATGACATATGCAATCTATTTCTATCCCCTCTACAGTCCATTCTGTTCAGTTTCCCTAGACACATAATCTCCTTCGAAGCCAGGAATGGGATGAAAGGAGTAGTCAACTAGTTTCTAGCCCCACACCTTTTTCCATACTTTGTCCCAGACCGTTTGTTGATGAGGGAAATTGCATACCAAACCATGGGATCATGGTTAACTGCACTATTGAAAATCAACAGCAAGAAACTTTTCCCAGTCTTCCCTATACACATCAAAGGCTACACAATTTTCAATGGCCAACATGAAAGGAAAAAATCGAAGACCCTGCAAGAGTTAATCCTATGTCTAGAAGAGCCCAAAGGTAATGATCCTCATGAACTGGCCATCATCCATGTCAGGTATGTTGGTCTCACCCATTCCAATATCCATGTGGTCAATTTTGAAGAGGATAAATTTAAGGGAATACTCTCTTATGATGAAGTCCTACATCAGTTTCCCCATGATACTGCCAAGTGAGATCTTGAACAGGAACAAGAAGAGATCAAGAGGGAAACTCTAAACTAGTTCCGTAGGTTAATTCAGCAACAACAGGACATTGACATCACCAAAGAGAAAGATAAAACCAAGAAGGAATAACAGCTTGAACAAAAAAGGCTCCAAGTTGAGCAAGATTATCATAAAAGGAAAGTGAAGGAGGCAAAGAACATAAAATAACATGAGTGCATGGTGCAACAAGATGCACTCCAGAAGAAGAAAGAAGTAGAAGCCAAGAGGTTAGTTGATGAAGCAGAAGCCAAGAGGTTAGTTGATGAAGCAGAAGCCAAGATATTGGCTGATTAGCTAGAGGAAAAATGGGTAGCCGATGAAGTTGAAGATAAGAAGAAGGCAGACGAGATATTGAAGAATAATTTAATCCTGACCCCTATCACTTCATCGACACCTAACCTGGGCATTGTGAACGTACCCCCTAAAGAATACACTCCCATATGCACCATTCCAAGAGATTCCTCCTTCTCCTCCCAAGCCCTGAATTTTGAAGGCTTTGTAGTAGCAATTGGAGACTACTACTTTGACAACATGATAAGAAGTATTGAGAAGAGATTAGCCAAGAGAAAAAGAGGAGAAGACATGAGATCAAAATCATCTACAAGGAGGGTATTAGAATGGAAAGTAGGGTCTGATCCTGAAGAAAACGTGGTTCAAGCAACATCTGCACTCAACGCTTTCGCAAGGCTAAATGTTTCATCCATCCTTGAGTTAACCAATGCCCTCAACACTGCAAAGAACAGAGTAGTTGAGTTGGAGATAGAGCTGAAAGATATTTAGGACAAGCTCACCATAGATGTCCAGAAAGCCACAGAAGCTGTTGAAAGTCGCAATATAGAAAAAATGAACAGAGTTGTACAAGCTCAAAGAGACCAGATCAATGCAGATTTTGAAAAAAGGATGAAAATCCAGCGGGACACCCATAGCAAAGAGTTAGAATTGAAAAATAGAAACTCAAGACAACCATATAAAAGACCAGAGAATCAACATGTACTGTAGAATCAATCAAGGCGTTGGCATTAGCATTGAATGAAGAACTCGTGGTAGGGAAAAATGAACTCCTCAATCTGCTAAATAACATACAAGTTGAGTGAGAAGAGAAGAACAACTCAGGTTGCAAACCACATTGGTGGAGAATCAAGAAAGGCATCAGGAAGCAAGCAAATCCTTAAAGGAAATGATCAATTGGCAGGCTATGCACAAATCTCCACCTACTGCACTATGAGTATATTCCAAGAGGGAAAGACCTAGATGTCAGATGCTCTTTGACACTTGTATACCTCTCTTCAAGAATGTACAGATTACCCAAAGGGAAGTAGTTGACACTTGTGTGAAGCTATGGATTAGCACAAACAATCTCGCAGAAGATTCAAGGGTACGACCAATGCAGTCCATCAATGAAAGAACATCTTCCAACACCATAATGGCCAATGTGGAGGATAAAAATAAATCCATCCAGACAGACATTTAGAATCTGTGTCAATATGAGGAAAAATCAATTAAAGAAAATTGTTGAGACCCGCCCGGCTCATCCACAAAATCCAATCCTTCATCAAGAACACAACAAAGCAGTTATACCAAGAAGTATCCATCAAAGTTTGCAGCGGAGATTCAGTTTTAGAAAGATTACAACCAAGCAAACTCAAGAGAATAATGAGACATCATTCCCTCTAGAAATAATACCAAGATCAGCTACAGGAACAGGGCAACTCATGATTACAAATTCCCTAATTCTTTCCAGATGTTACCTTGTTCAGTTATCGCAATCTCATTTTGAATTTGGAATATGAAGAGCCTCTTTTTGTAAAATGGCCATGTTTCCATAATTGAAAAGATAATTGTTGTAAACAGTCAGTCCTCACTATACAAAGTGAAGACTGCCCATTTGAAAGGGATTTTGGTTTTGGAATGTAGCAAGACAATATTTCTACTACAAGTTAATTTGAACCGACAGACATTCTAATTGGATATTATGGTGTTGATATGTATGAATGTGACTATTATATTATGCATGTACATTATTGTAGTTTGTGAATATTGGTTTACGAATTACTTCTGAATTAATGTTTGCATTTTTTACAGTTACCATGATTTTCAGAAAGAGTACAGTGATAGCATGACATCGTTAACTAATCAATTTCTTGATTCTAACAAATTATGCTATTTAACTTTTATGTTGCTTGTGTTATGAATTTCTTCTATACAAGTAATAAATGTATTTCATTGTATTCATCCTTGTTAGTTTGCTCTTGATTAGGATAGGTTAGCTTAGAATTAATAAGAGTCTGCATCTTAGAATAATAATCATCCACCTTAGCTTAAAATTAGTTAGTTAGAATTTTCATTTTTAATTCATCTGAGAGCCTTTGGTTCTCATATTCATATTTAGTTAGCATATTAGTATAGATAGGTAATCAAGCCAAAATCTGGTCAGAAACGCTATCCCAAACAAGAGTGGGTCTAGTTGGGACCTGCCACCGACGTTTTCCCTAATCTAATTGAGTAGGTCATTTTGGCTCGTCAAGACAATGCTAATAGTAGTTACATTTCCAAACTTTACAAAAAAACATTGGAAAATGATGTAGACAATAAGTTCGTTATGCCAAAGAAAATTAGACGAAACATGAGCATAAGATTCATGACAAAATTGGATGAGCTAGAAGAAAGATTAATAGCATTACATATACCTTTCTTGCAAATAAGAGAACTTGGACAAATCTATAGAAAACTACAATTAGCACTCACTGTTGGAGTTATCAACATCTCGACGGACACGTCTAGTATTCAGTATGTCTTGCCTCGTAACATAAATAAAATTGGGACAATTGCAATAGCAACAAAAAATAGTCTTAGATTCAATAGTGCTTATTCTATTGGGTGCATATGTTCACACATGATCATGAAAGCTTTAAAACGTCTATGTAAAACAAGACTTTACAAATTTGAAAAAGTAAAATAATTGATAAATGGGAGAAAGTATTCATAGAAAACAAAGAAGCATATGAAGATGAAACAGATATTGAAAATGAAGAGTTTGGTGAGGAAAAAAATGAAGAACCAAACACTAAAACACTTGTTCATGCATTCACTGATACATACAACATCTTTTATATTCATAACAATCAAATAAGCATTGCTCATGGTGAATGATATGTTCCATTGAGAATTTTCCAAGGCAAATACTCAGAAGAGATGAGCTTCCCATCATTTTTTTATGGTGAGAAATGACATGATGATATAACTAGAAACTTCTCATATCAAAAAATTGTTAGGTGGGAGGTATTACACAAGGAACGTGACTTTGCATATCACACAACTAATCTATTCTACAAAGCAGTATGCATTATCCTAAATCAAGTGTTTAGTAGCATTTGGATTAGAATAAGAAAAGGACAACTTAAAGGAAGATATCTAAAATCAAGAGATGTTAAGTCAAATTTGAACTTGGACCACATTTTGAAATTAGATATTGGATACATGGATCTTAAAACAATTCATACGTCCCTGGACTATCATCGAGACACACACAAGAAAATATATGCAATGATCTGACAACTAGGACCACCAACATTCTTCATTTCTATTAGTAGTGCAAAAAATCATTGGGAACCATTGGCTAATGCACTAAAACAAATACAAGGCCGAACAAAAAAAAAATAGAACATGGAATAGAAAACTATGAGATCAATTTGTTGATTAGAAATGACCATGTAACTTGTTCTTGATATTATAGAAATAGGATATCTGCAATGCGAAATTTAATATGTCGTGACAATACGTACGATGGAAATATTCGAGACTTATTTTTTTTACTGAGTTTCAAAACAAAGGAAGTGAACATGACCATGACTTGCCATGGATAAAGAATGCGCTAATTTATGGGAAAAATATAGATGTAGAACTTGAAAGATTTGTCGATAGATACTTGTCATGTGACTCAATGGTGCTTGGAGATGAGTTAAAGATGTTGCAACATCATCGTCATACAAAAATTTGTAGAAAGAGAAAAATGTGCATTGTAGATTCAATTTTCCACAACCACCAATGAAGACAACAAGAATACTAAGGCCTCTGAAATATGACAATGATAAAACAAATCAAAATGCAAAATTAATATTTGAAACAATAAAATATTCTAAATATGAAAACAGATGTACATTTTTCTTTTTAAATTATTTAGGTTTAACACATGAGTAATACATCCATGTAATTCAATGTAGCTTAAATCGGACAACTGTCTTATTACAAATAAGGTCATTAGACATATGGATTAATAATTTTGCACGACATATACCAAAATTATGGAATGCAAATACAGATTCTCAGTTCATAGTTGATTCATATGCAACAACGACATATTGTATCTCCTACATGACAAACTTTGAAAAGACAGCGCCATCAACATTTAAACGCATACGAGAAAAGCATGCAAAATAAAATGTTGATATCATGAAAACAATTAGTATACATGGAAAGGATTTAGTAAATATGCAACAAATGTCTGCATAGCAAGTTTTTCATAGTATCTTGTCTCTACCACTAAACACTAGTTCAAGAAAATGTATATTCATAAACACGCCAGTGATAGACCAATTAGCATTTATACTTAAAAAACAAAGAGATTTTCAATGTGAGCCAAACGATTCTGAAGTCATAATGTGTTCTTCAATAATTGACTATGACATATGTCGTCCTGAAGCTATCAATAACATTTGTTCGCATAATTTGCATCAAATTATACAAAAAAAGACAGGAAACTCAGAAATCATTAAAATTCATATGTTATTAGGTACATGAAATACAACAAGCATAATTATATTGAGAATTACTATCGACAATAACCAATGCTATATGTTCCATATCGAGAAGATGAAAACATCTTCAAGAAAATCTACTCTACATGGGAGCATGCTTACAATTCACTATAGAAACTATAAAGAAAAACAAACTAAGGTATATGCATCAAACGAATTTGACATTGGGTGACCTTGAACATGCAACAAAGGAAATTGAAAATAAATAAGAACAATTATTTCACATAGGCATTGTTATCATGCAATCTATACTTTCCCAAAGCCTAAAGGAAAGTAGGCTTAGATTGATGTAACACGGAGGTAACCCTATCATTGTGACTCCAATAGGGTACCTCTTTCTCTTTAGGAGGAGGAAAACCTCACTCCAAGGGAGATGTCCCATGACCTAGTTGGTTGAGGAAAGGGAAAAGGTAAGGCTAACCACCCCTCTCTCTAGGTCACTCAAAACAGACTTAAGTCTTGTTGAATGAAGCAAAGGAGAATAAAGTGTACCTACCCCTTACCAATACAACAACAAAAGTTATGGTAGCAACAAGTGATGATGAATGCTTCAACAAGACTTCAAGTTTATAGAGATGATTGTTACCAATCAATGTATGAAGCAAGTGATAAATATATAGCAGTAGTAATTAATTAATGACAGCTGTAATAACATCCAAAAAATGCACTTGAATAGACAATAAAACAAGATATTGTGAAGTCCTAAAATGATAACACTTGTCTCATACAATTTCTAGATATATGTCAATCAGAAAATAAACTCTAGCAGGTTGCCAATGATAATTGTAGCAACAACAAAATAAAGTAATGACAGGAGTAGTAAAATATTCAGAAAAGTATTTAAAAAGGAAATTTGATGCACACTTTAGTCTTGGTTGATTGTACCTTTCCTTATACAATTTATGGATTGATTTAAGTGGTCAAACAAGTTTGGATAGGCTACAAAATGATGGTTGTAACAGTGATTATAACAACAGCATCTTAGTGGTTAGTATTCCTAAACTAGGTTAGCAAGTTAGCTTAGGTTATTAGGGTATCAAGTAGAGAGATTGAGTTTGAATTTTGATGATTATTGTCAAGAAACAAGGGTGATGACTAGTGCCTCTTAGGGGTAAATGGAGTCGATGTGGGCGGCTCCTTCTAAGGCTGCAAATTAATGATGATACACAAAATTCTAAGAGGGAAAAAGTCTAAGAGGAGTAGCAACTTAAGTCCTCCTAGATTTTGAACTTAAGAGACAAAGTGCTTGGGTGTAGGCACTTCTAGGCCCTAGCACCTTGCTCTCCTCAGCCTTTCTATGGAGTAGAACTTATGCAACAATAACCAAATGTGAACCTCTAGAGTGGTAAGAATTTAGAGCTCTAGGGTTTCACTAGTTACTAGATTAGTTTAGTGAAAGCTTGGAAATCAAAAAGTAAAAAAGTAGCAACTTAAGTTTCTTACTTCAAGCATTAAATACACCATGAAATTTCATAATCTTGTATGAGAAAATAAAACTATACCTTCAACCATTCAATAGATGACAAAATGCAAATTCTACTTACTTGCACCAAGAATAATCATGAGTATGCCATGCAAGATAACCATAAAACTCCAAAAATTGATCCAAGTTGCAAATACAAGCCTTAAACAAGAGCGGTGCCTCACAATTTCAGCCAATAACCCTAATAGGGAACAAATTTCAGACCTATTGTGTCCAAGGACAAGTTTTGTTTCAAATGAATGTCACTTTATGCTTATTTATACAAACTTTAATCTAAAATTAATTTCAATTCATAATTACTGGGCCGACCTGGCCAGTTCTTTACACAAATTAAATCTAGACAAAATAAAATTAATTTGCATGTAGGAATCACTCCAGGGGTGACATCGTGCCCCTCTAGGGTGACATTGAGCCCCAAATATGGAACATTGGGCAGGGAAGGTGAAACGTTGGGGCTCCAAAGGATTGAAACCCTATCCATATGTTCCAATGCCTCATAAATGACGTTTAAGATGGCAATACCAGTTCTGGATGACGTCTAGGGTATCCATGATGACGTTCAGGGCCCTCAAGGGCTAACATCCATGTGGGAGGAGAAATATCCCCTGGGTCTAGGTCTTCCAAGGTGCCTCCAAAGGCAACGTTCGTCTTTCTCTTGATGCAATTTTTCAATCCCTGTCATGCCCCTTTGCCTGGGGCCTCAACATCCATCGGTGGGCTTTGAGCCCTATGAAGGTTTGATCTAATGATTCCCTCATATGCACTTGTCCACTTGGCACGGTCCTGCAACAATAACAAGTACGCCCTCCAAGGGTTCATAAGTCACAGGGATCATAGCATGTAAATCACATCCGGTAATTAAACTACCCAAACATGTGCATCAAATCCCCCTTAACCCAAACAAATGCTCAAATGCGTTAAGCAATTTGACAAGTTAGGTTTGGAGAAGGTGTCAGGGTGTCATATCGGGCTAACCTCTCTTAAGTTTGGGGTGTTTCCCAAGTGGGATCTAGTCCAAGTCATGTAAGTGTATGAGGTGGCATGGGGTAAATATTTGGGCATGGGTGCATATGATAACAGGGAAATGTAAAGTCTTACCTGTGGGTGCCTTTATAGTGGGTGAGATGCACCTTATCATGAATGCAATTGTTTCCTAACCCATTCATTTCCTTTTACTCTTATCTTTATTTATTTTTATTTATTTATCTTATGCTTCAAGGTAATAGTTGAGGGCCATTGTCCTGGCTTGATGACCAAAGGTGACAGCGTTATCCACAAAAATTTCACAGAAATGAGAAGGATGGCTCATGATGAGACCCCCTTTCTCTTGGCTATGCCACTAAGAGCCACTACCCTGGCTTGGTGACCAAATAGGTGGTAGTGTCATACCGCTACATGACCATGGTCATAATAGGTCAGCTCGTGATGATACCTCCTATACATCAACTAGTAACTTGAGTGTTTATGTTATCTTATGGGTCCCCTTTTCTTACTAAGAAGATTTTCATTGCTTTCTCTGGGATCCCTGGGTGAAGCATCTCGAAGGTTTCAACATTGGATTTTAACTCTTGCCATCTACTTTTACCCTTTGGGCCTTTAGCCCCTTCTTCCCATGAGGTAAGGTACAACCCTTACTAGTGTAGCCAATCCCAATGCCAAAACAAGGATAGGGGAGATGAAAGGAATAAATATGTAAAGTGGTAATTATGGTAGGAATGGATGATGACTTTTCACGGATCCACCCAGTAGCAATCCATCCTAAAGGGAAGTCAACTTACTAGGGCACCATGTCACCCCTCCAGGTATGAACGAGGCAAAGAGAATAATTTCCAAGCAAACGTCATGAAATTGAAGAAGGATTAAATACAACATATTCAAGTGCTTCAAAAATCAAAGTGATATGTACCATGATACCCGAACTCATTACCTCATGGAGCAGAGTCACCGCAACTTGAGGACCAGGCTGGTGTGATGGATATTGTTATTGGTGATACGTGGACTGCACTGAAGAAAAGAGGGGCCCTCCGGGGCCATGCTCAAGCCATCTATCTCTCGGTACTCCATGTCTAGGACCTATGGGCCTCGAGACATGATCTCCCTAGTTATCCCTAGGCTAGGGGATAACATGCAGTACTTATGATAAAGAAGAGCTTGCAAAACATTTGTATTCAAGTGTAGCCAATAACTATGAGAAATATGACTTTGAAAATGATTTGCAACATTTTAAGAGCACAAGTTATCCAAAAATAATCTAGAGAAGACTAAGAACAACTCAGAACTCGCAGAAACAACTAAGGATGCTCAGAATGGCCTCAGCAGATAGAGAAAGGGAAAAAAATCAAAGCTCTCAAAACTCAGTGAAAATGACAACATAGCGAAGAGCGCATCGCAATATTTCCAACTATGCGAACAGCTCATCAAACAGAGTTACGGATCGAAAGATATTCACTGTCAAATTTTGGTCAACCTAGCCGAGTCAGCAGGGGGATGAGTCGTCATCCATACTGCTGACGTCAGCATCCGTACAGCATACGTGGCATGAGAAGGAGGAGACACGTGTCATGTTGACACTAGCATGACATCAGCATGGTGATGTGGAAGCACCAGAGGCTGCCATGTGTCACTCATATTTGGCATTTTTGGGTCATTTCGTGGACCAGTAAGATTGCGCCATGTGGCAGTCCATATAGCCATGTGGTAGTCCGTACAGTGACATGGTAGGATGAGTTGGCAGCTAAAGTGGAAATTTGTACAGTGGCACGTCACTAACATGGCAGGCTCATGGTACAGTGGTTGACGTGGTCCAATAGGTGGGTGCCATGTGGCCCAGTCATGGGCTGCCACGTGGCAGTGGGTAAATGCCCAATGACAACCCATGATCGAAATTTCAAAAAAAAATAAAGATTTGGCAGGTCTGCCAAATCTGGCAACCGACGAACAGATAGAACCATCGCCAAAGTAGCAGAATCGCATATATTCAAATATATATATAAGTTGCAACGGTCAAGCCAAAAGGGGAGGCCCATGGGCTTGACCCTGGGACCTCTCCCCTTATAAACGCCTTAATATATTCTCTGTAACCAATGGGCCAACGACCCCACATTGTTAACAATGTTGTGTTTATTACTTAAAACATGCATTCGCCCAGTGTTGTAAGGAGGGAGCGCATGGGTACAGACGAGCACGCAGTTTAAGGCAAAGTACTCAGCATTTATTGTAGGTTGCAGGGCACGGAAACTGAGATAAAATTCCTCTTGGGCCTGGGAGTGCCAGAGTCGGATCGAAGCATGGAGACAGTCATTTTTGGGTAATTCGACACCACGAATTCAGTGGTGTTGCCTGTTTTCTAACCTGAGCAATACTTATGCAACTTGATTTCAAGATGAGGTATACTTATGTATTTCGCCAAATTATTTTGTTGACTTAATGAAAAAGCCTACCCATTTGAGAGCAGTACCCAGAGACGTAGTCCACCAGGGATGAACTTTGTTATCAAGTTCTTATGTTCAGATTTGATGCTTATGTCTCTTCACTATTGAGCTTTTCCTTCTTTAATGGTGCACTTTAATTTATGCTCATTTAATGCAATTCTTTATAAGTCACTCGATGAAAAGATACCGGATCATGTTGGTATCAGAGCAGTCATCTTTGACTTGAATTGTTGAGTGTGAATGCTTACTAGGGCCAAGCATAAGTAGGGTGAAGGATTTCTTAAGACTTTCAATCCCAAAGTTGGTCGTGCATCTCGAAGGAAGAAAATGGCAGAAGAGGACAAGCATGATGAACAGGAGAAAAACTTCCATATGGTATTTTATCGCATGTCAGAAATGGTCGAACGAATGTATGGAGACTACGAGAAGAGGATGAAGAAGAAGGGGAAGAAAAAGGAATCACATGTTGATGATGATGCTTCGGTAAACCAAGGGGTTGGAGGAGACCCTCCTGAGACTCCATATTCACCATCAAGTTCTAATTCTTCTTCCTCTGAGCATTCTCATCGTTCTAGCCATAAATCCTCTTTTAAGAAACCATTATTAAAGCTTGATGTAAAATTTGCTTTACCTATGTTTAATGGAGATGCTAATGCTGAAAAGATAGATAATTGGATCCGACAGGTTGAAGTATATTGTTGTGTTCAACATATTGATGAAGAGTAAGTTAAAGTGCAATTGGCTTCTCTTCGGTTGGAAGCCACCACTCTCGTATGGTGAGAGAGCAAACTTCAGGAAAGGAGTAAGTGCAGTAATCTTCTTTCCTCATGATCAGAATGTAAATCAGCGATAAGGAAGCAATTTTATCCATTAGGTTATTTACATAAAGCAATGATGGAATGGCAAACTTTAAGGCAAAGTAAAGGTCAAACTACACAAAGTTTCACAGAAGAATTTAGGAAGAAAGCTCTTGCATTAAACATTCCTTTTGATTCTTATGAAACTTTAATGAAGTATATTTGCGCACTTCACAGTTATATTTGTCATACTTTGCTCTTATTTAACCCCACTAGTCTTGACGAAGTTTGTGTGCAAGCCACTCACCTTGAAAACAGGGGAAAGCATGTTCAAGAAGATCCCACAAAGAAACCTTTAAATCTCCCACATAAGCCTTTTAAGAAGTTTAAAAGGAAGGACAAGAATACCACCACAGTGACGAGAGAAGGAGGAAAGCCATCTTGCACTCATTGCAAGAAAAGTGGTCACAATGATGAACATTGTTGGAAACTGCATCCAGAAAAGATATTGAAATAGTTCGGTGGAAAGGGGAAGACAAAAACCATTGCTACAGTGAAACAAGATCTTGGTTCTGATTCAGGAGATGAAGGAAATATCAAAATGGTTAGAGTATAAGGTAAATATTCCCTTCATGCTAGTTCAAATTCCAGTAATGAATCTCATGATGTTGAGCGAAAGAAGAATGAGTTATTTCACACAAGAGTTGTATCTAAACACACTAAGATAGAAACATTATTTGATATGGGTTCCCAAGTAAACTTAATATCTGAAGCACTTGTCAAAAAGATGGGTCTTGAAAGGAAACCACATCCAAAGCCTTATCCTCTTGGTTGGGTATGTGATAAAGCAAAACTTAATTAATGTCACCAAACAATGTAGGGTCAGATTTGTTATTGCTTCAAATTTGATTGATGAAGTGGATTTGGATGTTGTATCACTTGATATATGTGGCATAGTGTTGGGGAGTCCTTATCTTTATGATAGAAAAGCAGTCTTCTTTCGTCATGAGAACAAATACCACCTTACCAAGGGGGGAGTGGAATATATTGTTAGAGCTCACAGCATGAGGGTAAATACAACATTTGTTAGTGCAAGACAAATGAAGAGACTAATAAACACTAATAAGAGATATGTATTCATGGTTGTAAGAGAGATAGATGTCGGAACATCCAAGGCTTTCCAAGGATGTGATCCTTTTCATAAGAAATAATTAATTGATATTGTTTCTAAGTATGATGATATTTTCCAGGAACCAGATGGATTACCTCCTAAGAGGTAAAACCCACATGAGATACATCTTCAGCAAGATTCTCATGTTCATAATGTGGGCATGTACATGATGTCAGTTGCAGAGATGACAAAAATCAAAAAACAGGTACAAGGCTTATTGGATCAAGGGGTCATCAGGCCCAGTTCATCTCCTTGTGGTTCTTCGATCATGATGGTTCCAAAGAAATATGGAAAATGGAAAATGTGTGTCGATTAACGGGCCTTAAATAAAATCACGGTCAAAAATCAATACCCTCTTCCTCGTATAGATGATTTACTTGATCAGTTAAAGAATGTTGTTTATTTCACTAAGTTGGACTTGCGCAGTGGATACCATCAAATCAGGCTTGCAGAACGGGATGCATGGAAGACTGCCTTCAAAATCAAATAGGGATTGTTTGAGTGGTTGGTTATGTTGTTTGGGCTTTGTAATGCTTCGGCAACCTTCACGCGTGTGATGAATGATGTATTCATGCCTTTCCTAGATGATTTTGTGATTGTATATTTAGACGACATTCTTATTTTTAACGGGACTTGGGATGAACATGTGAGGCATGTAAAGCAAGTATTGGATACTTTTCAAAGGGAAAAGTTGTATGTAAAATTGTCTAAATGTGAATTTGGCAAGACTGCACTTGTATACTTAGGTCATATTGTAGGAGGAGGACAATTAAAAATTGATCCTTCCAAGATTAATGTAATTGTAAATTGGCCTGAGCCAAAAAGTGTAACCAAGATCCAAAGCTTCTTAGGTGCAGTCTAGTATTGGAGGAGGTTCATTTCAAACTTATCCTTTATAGAAGATCCTTTGCATGCCTTAACCAGTGTGAAGAGCACTTTTTTATGGGAAGGAAAGAAACAAAAATATTTCGACACTTTGAAGGAAAATATCAGTACCGCACTAGTATTATCACTATCGAATCTTCAACAACCTTTTGAGATCGAGACAGATGCCAACAGATACGCCATGGGTGCAGTATTGATGCAATATCGTAAGCCTATCTATTACCACTATGAAAATTTTAACCAAATTGTTGTTAACTATCCTACATATGATAAAGAGTTGTATGCATTAGTTCAACGCATAAAGAAGTGGAAGCACTACTTGTTAGGGAAGGAAACAAGCATACATACAGATCACCAACCCTTACAGTACCTCCAAGCAAAAACCAAAATGCAACAATCTCGACACTCAAGATGGATGGGTTTTCTACAACAATTTCATTTGGTAATCAAGTACAAAAAGGGTACAAGTAACAAGGTAGATGATATGCTTTCTAGACCTCCTATTGTTGCTTCTATTATTTTGAAGAATACTTCTTTATCTCATGATAGCTATGTGGAACAATATGCCATTGATGAAGATTTCAAATAAGTATATGAGAAGCCAACCCATGGTGCACAGGTAGAGAGCTATTGTCTGTAGGGAAAACTACTCTACCATCTTGGAAAGCTATGTATTCCTACAAGTGAACGAGTCCATCTAATACGAGATGCTCACACTTCTCTTGTGGTTGGGCATTTTGGGGAAGGAAAAACTATAGCTCATTTGTAGAGGTTTTGTTACTGGCCTCAAATGAAAGCAATTGTAACTAAATATGTAAAGGGGTGTGTGATGTGTTTTACTTGTAAGCCCACTAATATAAAACTAGGGCTATACTCACCACTACCTGTTCTATCCCATCCATGGGAAAGTATCTCCATGGATTTTGTAGGGGGTTTACCAATGTCAAAAGAGGGACATGAATATTTGTATGTTGTAGTGGATAGGTTTAGCAAGATGTGTATCTTGATGCCATGTAAAAAGCAGATCACTGCTGAGAAGACTGCTAATCTCTTCTTTCAGTATGTTTGGGTTCACTTTGGGTTACCCACATCCATTGTCTCGGATTGAGATACTTGATTCCTTGGGTATTTTTGGACAAGCTTGTGGATAATGATGGACACCAAATTGAAGAGGAGCATTGCTTTCCATCCATAGACCAACGGACAGATAGAGGTTGTAAACCAAACATTGGTACTTTTGTTTCGAGGCTACTACAGTAGGCATCCCAAGTTATGGGATGAACAGATACCCTATGTATAGCATGCTTATAACTAAGCCTTACATTCCTCCACTCAGTGTTCGCCTTTTGAGACATGTTTTGGGGACCTACCTAAAGTTCCTTTGGACTTGATGTATGGGAGATATGTCGATTCAAACGAAGAAAGAAAAGAGGACAGAGCCCACAAGTTCATCCAGAGGATCCAGCAGGTGCACCAGGCAGTCAGGGAATAGTTGGAGAAAATTCAAGCACAGTATAAAGCTCAGCATGACAAGCACATGGTTGATCATCAGTTCTAGGTTGGAGACCAGGTATGGCTTCACATCAACAAGGAGAGATTGAAGGGTGAAGGCAAGAAACTCAAGCCCATTCGTTATGGACCCTTCACTATTTTGGAGAAAAGTGGTACCAATGCTTTTCGTCTAGATCTTCCACCTTATATGCAGATTTACTCAGTTGTAAATGTAGAGAACTTGAAACTTTTTTAGCCTCCAATGATCATGGATCAGGATGAGGAAGTTTCAATACCTTTAGTTGATGAGTTTTCTCCTGAGTACTTGGATGAGTTAAAGGAAGATATCATCCTAGACAAAAGGACGAGGACTTCATGCAGGGGTGATGTTGATTATCTTTGAATAGGCTTAAAGGGAACACATCCAAGAAAGGCAAAGTGGATTGAGAAGGACAAGGTGAGAGAACTTTTCCCTCACTTATCTATTGATTGATGAAAGCTTTTGGTGGTCCAAAAAGCTCTCAATGGGAAGGCATGATCCAAAAAGGATCCAGAGAAGACAAAGAACATCTCAGAACTCGCAGAAGCAACTAAGGACGCTCAGAATGACCTCAATAGATAGAGAAAGGGAAAAAAATCAAAGTTCTCAAAACTCAGTGAAAATGACAACATCGCGAAGAGTGCATCGCAAGATTTCCAATGACGCAAACATCTCGTCAAATGGAGTTAGGGATTGAAAGATATCTGCAGTTAATGTTTGGTTAACCTAGCCCAATCAACAGGGGGATGAGCCAACATCCGTACTGTTGACATCGGCATCAATACGAATGACGTCAACATCATACAACATACGTGACATGAGCATGAGGTGGCATGTGTCATGCTTACATTAGCATGATGTCAAAATAGTGATGTGGCAGCACAAGAGGCCACCACGTGTCACTCGTATTTGGAATTTCAGGGTCATTCTGTGGACAAGTAAGATTGTTCCACGTGGAAATACGTACATCCAAGTGGCAGTCTATATAGTGATGTGGAACTGACATGCCAAGTTGAGTTGGCAATTGAAGTGGCAATCCATATAGTGACGTGGCATGTTGACAGTATAGTACTGGTTGACGTGGTCCAATATATGGTTGCCACGTGGCCCAATAGATGGTTTCCACGTGGCCCAGTCATGGACTGCCACATGGCAGTGGGAAAATGCACAATGACAACTTGTGATCGAAATTTCAAAAAAAATAAAGATTTGGCGGGTCCGCCAAATCTAGCAACCGACCAACAAATAGAACCATCGCCAAAGTAACAAAATGGCATATATTCAAATATATATATATATATATATATATAATTTTCAACGGTCAATCCAAAAAAGGAGGTCCGCGGGCTTAATGTCGGGACCTCCCCCCTTATAAACACCTTAATATATGCTCTGTAGTCAATGGGCCAATGGTCCCACATTGTTAACAACGTCATGTTTATTACTTAAAACATGCATCCGCCTAGTGCTGGAAGGAGGGCGTGCATGGGTATGGACGGACACATAGTTCGAGGAAAATTAATCGTCATTTATCGTAGGTTGCAAGGCACGAAAATCGAGACAGAATTCCACTTGGGCCTAGGAGTGCCAGAGTCGGATCGAGGCATGGAGACTATCATTTTTGGGTAATTTGATGCCACGAATTCAACAGTGCTATCTATTTTCTTATCTGAGCAACACTTTTGTAGCTTAATTTCAGAATGAGGTATACTTATTGTAACAACCCTCCTCATTACGACAACAACTCTGATAACAGGTGCAAATTTTTATTTTTATTTTGTTTTAAAAGTGTGTGCGCGCGTGTAGAAGGGAAACAGACACACTTGACTCCATGTCGCCACCCGACGACTAACAAGACGCAATCACGATGATCACAACAAGAAGACATAAGGTGCACAACAAGTATCTGCAAGCATGTAAACGACATAGACATAAGGAAGAATCCATAACAGTAGATTTTACTATTTCTACAAAGGAAAGCAGGGCATTTAATCTTATTCCTCTGCTCCGGAGAGAGAGAAGGTCAGATAGGCTCCTAGCCGACTGCTCAGGCAGAAACTAGTAACCCGACGACGAACAAGATGCAAGCCAGACGAACACAGCAAGATGACATACGACGTACCACAGTAACAACATGCGTTCAACGACGATCAAACGACAATAAGTAAGACTGACTACCCGTCCATCCTACCCTGCAATGGTTAGTACCTCCAAGACACATAATCAACGCTCAAGCCCAGGTTCCCATCGATTTTAACCATTTAAGGTCTCACGGCTGGCGACTGTTCTGAGGAACCTGGAGGTGTCTACTTCCCGTTCGACATAAGCAGACCAAGCATTAGAATGATCTCACCCAAGTACAACAACTACTAAAGACAACCACTAACTCTACGGACGCACAAGTCCGAAGGACTCCGACAACGACCAATCAATGTTAAGACAAGGTCTTTCCTACGACTCAAAAGGCATTTAATACCGGCCCAATACTCCAATTGAACTCCATTAGTAGACAAGATACCCAGTCCAACCGTATAAGAATGTAAATTTCAGTAAGTGCAGATTCCCCTATTACAAAATCTTAGTAATTCAAGGTACTTGGTTCAAGGACCTTACATCTTAGGCGTCATCAATAACAATAAAATTTCAATAGCATGACAATGAGTAACAATGTCCCTTATCTTCATAATTCCATAACCTTGCATTTGAATTAACAATAACATTAATATCATGTCACCAACACTAACATCATATTCTTATTTTATTATACCATAACATTCTTCCTTTACCTATTGCAAGACCATAAAATATAGTGAAGATACAATCACGCATTCCTACCCCAATTATGTTATCCTTTAATATAAAGCTCCATATCAGTACCATGAGATAACAATAATACTAATTCAGATGGCCATAATAATGCAATAAATAAATTTTAAATTTGTTCTATGCTACCTCATATGAATATTGCATTCCACCACTAGAATAAAATAAGTATCTCCATCTAACTTAAGGTTTTTAAAATAAAAGAGACTAGCTAACAGTAGATTACCTTTTCTACTAGATCCCTCAATCCTATGTCTAAGTCCTTACTCCCTATGCCTAAGCATAGGTATAAATCCTAATCCTATTCCTGAACATAAGACTTTGAAAACTCAACACTAAGCCCCAAGTCTAAATCCTAAACCCAATCCTCTCATAGTATTTCATTATATAATATGAGAACAACTCCTTAAACTAATTTCCACCGTAACAATATACATGTATATATCCTTAAGAAAACCTTTGTTTAATATCAATAAAAACACCCATCCATTATGTCATCAAAAGTTTAAAACCACATGATTTTAATGTATGATTTTAAACATAAGGCATGTACATACTCCAGTATATAATTGATGTGTAGCTATTCAAGTTAAAGAGAATATACATAACATAATGCGATATTGAAAATGACAATGCACGCACCAAGGGAAAATGTAGACCAGCATCTATTATTTTGATAAATTGATCAAGGAAAAACATCTATAAACCCAATCAGTAAAAGGCTTAAAACCAGGATAACATAAGTAATTAAAAAGTAATAAACCTTCAGTTTTGGGTTGGATTCTTTCTTGGTGTTCTTGAAAAGGTAATAATTAGGTTTTACATAACAGCTGATAAAAACTAAATTGAGCAGGAGACGAACCGTAGAGGTTATTGACCTATAACATTCAATAAGCATCGTCTTGTGGGAGAACAATATCTTAACCCTGTAATCTTAATTTATTTGTTTATTTTAAAATTAAATTTGACATGTGAGCATAAACGTAATATCATGCAGTTATGATCCAGAATCAAAATATAACCCAATTCAGGAAGATTCGGCAGCAAGGAAACGATATCTCATGTAAGTTATGACCCAGTAATTTTAAATAAATAAATAAAAAACCATTTCCAGAAAAATTTTGACAATGTAGAAACACTCACAGGGATGAAGATACGCCCACGGCAATGAGAAAAATGCCCACTGTGTTAATTAATGCCCACAGTAAGGTACATACGCCCACAGCAAAATCAAAATGCCCACGGAATGGCAAAAACGCCCACAGTGAAGTAAATACACCAACAGAAATAAAAACGCCCCCGACAAAAAGTAAATACACCAACAGAAATAAAAACGCCCCCGACAAAAAGTAAATACACCAACAGAAATAAAAACGCCCTCAGCATAATGTAAATACACCAACAGAAATAAAATGCCCCTGCAGAATGTAAATACACCAACAGAGATAAAACGCCCCCGGCAATGTAGATACACCAACAGAAATAAAAACGCCCTCGGCATAATGTAAATACACCAATAGAAATAAAACACCCCGGCATAATGTAAATACACCAACAGAGATAAAACGCCCCCAGCAATATAGATACACCAACAGAAATAAAAATGCCCAACATTCAACAATAAGGAGAGGGTTTTAATAACAGAACTGGTTCATCAGACTAACCCATGCGTAAAAACGCAGACCAACATAACTCAAGTAGTGCATGGTAGGAGACTACGTAGAACCCCAGCAAGGTCATTGAAAGGCCCGCCGAGGTTGATCAGCTTAGGGCATGAGAAAATTACAGCAAGGTAAACACGCACAGGGAGGAGAAGGCAGCACCCAAAAATGTTTTTACAGCAGATACTATATCATAAAACCCTTTTGCATTCTATATTACCAAATTAAAAATCATATCGTTGCCTTATAGACCGCCGCAAAGACGTCCGCACTCCGTGCCGCTCCTGCTCCCCGACCGTAGAGACTACACCGGTACCTCCCAGCCAAACGCTAGGGGTACTCTGCTTCCCCCTTAGCCCCCCGAGCTGCAAAGGGGCCACACACAGTCCAGATGGTATACCTAGCTTCCCATCTCGCCTCCAAGGCTGAGCTACCACTCTATTACAAGTTGTGAAATTCCCAACTCCTCACAAGCAATCATTCCAATCCCAATTGGATAGCATAACAATACCTAATAGCCCGATCCCCTTTTCCCCTCATCCCCCTTTATTTTATAGAGTTTTGAGCCCCACATTTATTTTTAAGTTTAAAAAAAAAACCCTCCAAAAATTCTCTGTTGTACAAGTGTCATTCATCCCCCACGTTTCTCCAAAATTATTTTCTTTAACTTTTTAATTGTCTATGTTTCCTTTATTACTTAGTTTCCCTATTTTTTTATTAATCCCCCCCCCCCTTTTTTCAGTGCGCCAGAGCGGGATGTTACATACACCCCCTCTTGGTCTAAACTTCCTCCCAAAGCTTCTCAGTATAAATGCCGAAATAAAAGTATCACAGTATCATAAGTCTATCTATCAAACAAAAATGGAAACTGCTAGCGCATATCATATGCATCCTCCCAGGTCGCCGAGTGCGGACTATAACTGTCCCACTAGACCTTGACCTGATCTACCGTTCGATGTCGTAACTATCGAACGCGATGATCTAAGATGCAGGCTGGCTCAGCCGTGAGCACTCCCTTGTCTGATACCTGCAAGGAACTCATGTCAATCACGTGTGTAGGATCACTAATATAATGTCTCAAAACAGATACATGGAAAA